>VMDO01000986.1:193581-240119 GCA_007922755.1 Pedetes capensis
TCTATCTGTCCCTTTATGTCTAGTAGTGTTTTTTAAATCAAATAGGTGCACTTATGTTCAGCACATATATATTTACAATTATCATATCTTCTTGATCAATTATTCCCTTAATTAAAACCTTGTAAACTTCTTTAACTCTTCTAATTTTAACTTGAAGTCTACTTTGTCTGATATAAGGATGGCTACACCTCCTTTTTTTTTTTTTTTTTTGGCTCCCACTTTTAGCCTATGAGTGTCCTTGCCAGTGAGATATATTTCTTGAAGATAACAAATAGTCATATTTTTTAAATTCAGTGTACTAGTCTATGACTTTTAATTGGAGAGTTAAAACCACTTATCTTTAGGGTTATTATTAATAGCATTTGCTGATTCTTATAATTGTTTTTAGTGTTTTCCTGGCTGGTTTGCATACTGTTCATTCTTTTCTTTCTCTTTTATTCATACTTAGGGTTTGCTTTATTTTTTTTTATAAATTAGACATTACAGATTCTTTATTAGTTCTCATTATTTAATCTTTTCCTCTCATGTGATTGGGACTGTCTTTCTTCCTCCTGTGTATATAGGATTCCTTTAAGTATCTTTTGCAATGCTGACTGGATGGTCATGAATTACTTTAGTGTGTAATTGTCTTAGAAAATTTTTATTTCTCCATTGATCTTAAATGATAACTTAAGATATGCTTGGTTAGCAGTTATTCTATGCTTTCCTGTATTTTAGCATTTGTGTTGAGAGGTCCAGTGTTGTTCTGGTGAGTTTATCTTGGTAAGTTAGTGGTGTTTTTCTCTTATAACTTTTAATGTTATTTCTCTGTTCTGTAGTCATGCCATTTTAACTATAGTGTGTTGTGGGGAAGTTCTTTTCTGGTCATGTTTACAAATGCCTCTTCTGGTTGCATGTCCATTTCTTTCGCCAAATTTTGGAAAATTTCTGCTATAACTTCACTGAATAGACTCTCAATGCCTTTAGTTTTGACTTCTGCTCCTTCTTCCACCATGTAGATTCTTAGAGTTGATCTCTTGATCATGTCCCAGCATTCTTGGAAATTGTGGTCATTTCCTTTTTTTTTCTTTGTTGATATATGACTGTAGTATTTTCTCAACTTTGTCTCTCATTCCTGATATTCTATCAGCTATGTGATCTAGTCCACTGGTAATTCTTTCTTCTGTGTTTTTTATTTGATTTATTGAGTTCTTCATTCCCAACATCTATGAGGTTTTTTGAAATCTTAATTTTCTTGCTGAATTTCTCATCCATTTTTCTGACTTTATCTTCTACATTGGTGGCTTTCTGATCTATATTAATCCATATTATCTGTATTAATTTCCTTATTTCATTCATTTGCTTATTTGTGTCCACTTTGAAGTTATTGATCATTTTACAAGTAGACTTTTGGGTTGTTGTTGTTGTTGTTGTTGTTGACCTGGGGGTTGAACCCAGGGCCTCGTGTTTGCATGCTCTGTAAGTGCTGGCCCACTGAGCTGCACCCTCAGCCCTTTTTTTTTTTTTTTTTTTTTTTTTACTTTTTGAGACAGGGTCTCGCTAAGTTGCACAGACTTCCTCTGGTCCAAGTTTGAGACTTGGGATCCTCTTGTCTGTGCCTCCTGAGCCTCTGGGATTACAGGCATGTGCCACCATGCCCGGCGACTTTTGGATTCTTTATCTGACATTTCAACCCTAATCCAAATCTTTGGATTCAGTAGTTAAATAATTATGGTCTTTTGGAGGAGACATGTTACCTTGCTTTTTCATGTTTCTTACGTTTATGTTTTGTGACCTTGTGCATCTGTTGGGATAGATATCTCTTCCTGTTTTATTTGGAGATCTTAGAGCATGGCTTTCTCTTGAGGTCTCAATCCCCAGTACCAATTCCACAGGAGAAGACAAATCATTGTAACAGGTACAATACCCAACCAAACCAGATATTGATATATGCTTAACAGCAGTTAAGCCAATTAGTATCCCACCAATGCCCATAGAATAGAAAATGGTGACAATAATATAAAGAAAGGTATGAATTTAAAATTATTTAGAGTGCAATTAAAAATCAGAATTGTTTGAAATAAAAAGGAGAGGGGCAGAGAAAGGGGAAAAAAGAAGCAGCAAGAGTTAAGTAAAGGAAATGAAAAAGAAGTTCCAAAAAGGAATTGAATGGTAGGAAGAGGGAAAGAAAAGAGCAAAAGATTTTTTAAAAAAGTTGTAAAATAAAGAAAAATATATAAACAAAATTAGGTAAACAAGAAGAGCAATAAGAAGCAAAAAAGTCTAAGAGATTTCTTTTTGGAAAAGAATAAAGTAAGAATAATTTTAAAAGTATGATAATTAGAAAAAGAAAGATACACAGGAAAAGATAGAAAAGAAAATCTTAAAAGATAAAAATTACACTATAAGAAAGAGAAATGAAGAAAACAAAATTAATCATGAAAAGAGGGGAGAAAAAAGAAAAAGAAAGAAGGGGCTGGATGCCATGGTTCATTCTTGCAATCCCAGCATCCGGGAGACCAAGGCGGGAGGATTTTGAGCCCCATGCAAGATACAGCCTGCACAACTTTACAAGACCTCATTTCAAAATAAAAATTAAAAAAAGGCTGGAGGTCCTGCATATTGGTACACCACTTGCCTCATGAAAAGTCATGGGTTCTATTCCCAGCAAAGTAGGAAAAAAAGAAGAAAATGTAATGAAGCAGCTCCTTCTTGTGCCTGCTAATATTGGAGTCCATTAGATGGAGGTGATAGTCTGCTGAAGATGGAGTCTTTTATCTGATCTTGGCTTAGAGTTGCCATCTTCTGAAGTTCCCCTCAGGAGACAGAGTCATCTCCTCTGCCTGGGGGGAGAGAGAGCTGCGGTTCAACTTGCCTGAACCTCCTGCTGTCTGAACCTCTCAATATGTTCAGGTCCCATCTCTCCCCTCACTGTAACTCCCTGCCACAGCTGTGTCCCACCCAGGGGTTCTGGTAGATAATCCTCAGTCTCCCCGTCTGGTGATTATTCTTTGTTTTCAGGCCCGTGGTGTAGCTCAGTTCCACACAGTAGGTTTCTTCTCAAGATGGCACCTGGTCATGGCCTCAGAGATATGGAACATGGCAAAATGAAGCTCTTCACCAATGCTGACCCCCTAGTCAGGAAGCACCACTGTCTCACCAAATCACCCGAATGGATCCAAGGGCTTAGAGGACTGTGGGTTTGTCCTGTGGGTTCACCAGGGCTGTCCAGCTTACCTGTTGGGGTGAAGGCTCTGATTGCCTTCTTCTACGGGGAACCATGGCTGGAGAAGTGTCCTGCTCACTCTCTCACTGCTCAGCTCCATTCTGCACTCTTAGACCATCTTATAACCTCCTTTGTGATTTCTTGCCTTTCCAGTCTTTCTCTCTTTGGAATAGAGTCCACTCCTTCCTATTCTGACTTCTTTGTTTTACCAGGTCACACAGAGGCTGCCTTTAATCTACCATCTTACACCAGAAATCCCCAAAGTCTTTTAAA
Source organism: Pedetes capensis (assembly GCA_007922755.1). Taxonomy (NCBI): domain Eukaryota; kingdom Metazoa; phylum Chordata; class Mammalia; order Rodentia; family Pedetidae; genus Pedetes; species Pedetes capensis. Next base: position 197,060 of record VMDO01000986.1, read on the forward strand.
TTGCCAATTTAGCATGCAAATGCATGCGCTCTCGCTCTCTCTCTCTCTCTCTCTCTCTCTCTCTTCATTTATTTTACAATAAGAAAGAATGAGCGTGTTTATGTGTGTGGGCATGTGTGTGTGCATATATATAACTAGACTGCAGGTTCTTTTTTGATGAATTGGTGGTTTATATTCCTGAGACTTGGTCTCTTTCTTTTCTGATTACACTGCCACAAAGAGGAACTGACAAGTGTTTGAACAAATTCCTGGAGTTCTGATCACCTGCTTAGTCCTACAGACTTAGAGCAACCCCGCCAGACCTGTGCTGTGTGGGTACAATATTAATAATATAGATTCCTAGACACTGTTTCATTCATTTTCAACAACTTACCTCTTCTGAAGGCCTCTTGAGCTTACCATGGTGCAAACGAAAAGGTACTCAGAACTACAAAACCTGGAGATGAGTTTGAAAGGCAAAAGCAGTCTCCCAGTGTCAATCTTTCTCCCAGCCTTGGTTTCTCTATTTGTGAACTGGAGCTGATAATGAAACATTCCATCAATGTTACCCTGAAGGACCAGATACAATGTTGCTGTGCTGTTTCTAGTGCAAAAATACAACTGCAGCTAGTATGAAGCAAACAATAATAAGCCCGCAGCAAGCCTCAGATTCAGCATTGATCTTTCCTTTCATACACCAAAGGGCTACAGAGATTTTGACAAAGGAAGTATTTCTCTGGGCCTGCAGCCATACTGCTGTGATGCCCAATCCTGTCAGATCTCAGAAGCTAAGCAGGGTCGGGCCTGGTTAGTACTTGGATGGGAGACCACCTGGGAACACCAGGTGCTGTAGGCTTGGGAGAAGGACCTGGCAACCCACTCCCAAAAAACAATCAACCATTGAAAACCCTGTGAATAGCAGAGAAGCTCTAAATAGTGTTTCGCCTATTGTACATAGGGTCGTTATGAGTTGGACACCGACTCGACTCTATGGCACCTAACAACAACAGTAACTTCATAGGGAGGACAATCAAAAGGTTCCCTGAAAGAAGCACAGTTCAGACTGGGCCTTAAAGCAGGGAGGATTCTGGAGGGATGGATGGAAGAAGAGACAATATTTTGGGTGAAGATATGGTAAGAATGAGGCTTGGAGTCTGAAGCTATTCTAATACCATTTTTCAGTCTCCAGAATGTGCTAAGAACGCAGCAGTCTCTATGTAAAGTAGCATTTTATCTTCCTCTTCATCATCATCATCATCATCATCCCCACTTTACAGAGACTCAAAGAGGCTAGGTGACTTCCTCAAAGCTACACAGCTGGCCATTTGTGCTGGGATTCGCATCTGATTTCCAATTCCCTACTCTTCCTGCAGCCACAGAGGTGCCTCTGAATCTCTGGGTGGTGAGCAGCACACAGCCCCTGCCTCTCCATAGCTCCCTCAGGATCCACTTCCACCTCCCAGCCAAGGTGGAGCACTTCCGAGTTAGCCAGGACTGGGCTTGAAGAGGGCGGGGAAGGGGACATGGCTCCTCCTGCAAAAGCCAAATTCCCAGGAGGGGGCATTCTTGCCTCTCCCTGCCCCCACCATGGAGTTGCCTGAGACAAGAGGTCCTTCCCCCTTTATCTTTCACCTTTTATCTTGTCACCCCTGCCTCTTGCACACACCCTGCATCCATCTCTGTGGCTTCCAGGGACCCATCCCTTCCCTATCATAAACCCTCCCACCTCTCCAGGGGGGCAACTGGGTGCAAGAAGATCTGTTCAGTGGGTGCAGAGGTCTTGGGGGCAACACTGGGGGTGGGGGAGGGTGAAGACATGGGAGAGCTTTAGAGGATAGCAGTAACTGAGCACCAGTGAATAATGCTCCCTTTTTACCCATCATTTCAGTTCATCTTCATAAGAAGGGGAGGATGGAGGAACTGTTAAACCAGGAAACTGGGACCCAGAGAGGTCCAATGAGACTATTATTTAGGTGACACAGCTGTTGCCTGAAGCACCAGGACTCTACTGCAGGCCACTCACTCCAGAACTTTCCTTCTCAGCCACGCCTCCATGACCTGGAGCCGGAGCAACCCTGGTGGGTTTGCCTGCCCCGCAGGGAGGCAGTAGGAGGGGCTGTCCTGTGAGGGCCCTGGGCTCTGTGCTGCCCAGCTGGTCTGCTCCGGGTGTCCTCCCCTCAGGCCACAGCAAGTCCCAGTGAGTCCCAGTGAGGGGAAGCAAGATGGAGACTTTTTTCAAGCGGCACAACCATGTGGGCTACGTGGGCTACTACAGTGCCACACAGAGATCATACTCAGCTTCCGGGGGACAGTCCTGCTCTCTGGTAGAGCAGGATGCCATTGGGCTATTTACCCAGGTCCTTTTCAAGAGTGGCCCTGGCTGACACGAGAGACGCTTTCCTCAGCTTCTCACAGCCTGGGATCTTATCAGGGGACTGCCTGGCAGAGGGTCCTGGCAACAAAAACTCTCCTTTCTCTCTTAATCTTATTGGTGCCAGGAAGACTTGGGTTCCATTCCATCCCCAGCTCTGCCCCTTACCAGCTGTGTGTACTTGGTCATCTTAATTTGATCAGTTGTTCATTGCTGGATAATAAGCTCTCTCCAAAGCTAGTGGCTACAAGCCATGGCGGTGAGTGATTCTTCAAGAGTTGAGGGGTTGGATGGGCAGTGAGTCCATCTCACACGGGCTGGCTTGACTGTCTCAGCCAGGCTCACTAATGCAGCTGCGTGAGCTGTGGGCAAGATGATCCGAGTCGTTGATGTAGGGCTGGACCCTGTTGGGCCCTTGACACCCAAGCTTGAACTGCTTCACAGCACTGTTGCCACTTTCTGTTGGCCAAAACTCATCTCAAGAGCAGCCCAGCTCTAAAGTGTGGAGAGGAGACCTTACTTCAGATAGGGCACCTCCAAAGTCACATTGCAATGGCCATACAACTGTCCCTCAGTGTGGGATGGGGGCTTGGTTCCAGGGACCTCGGTGGATATCAAAAATCTCTGGGTGTTCACTTCCCTTATTAAAATGGTGTAGTATCTGCATAGAACTCACACACATCCTCCCATATACTTTCCATCATCTCTAGATGACTTATAATACCTTATACAATGTGAATGCTAAATAAAGAGTTGTTCTATTTTATCATTTGCCTGCAGCTATAGCGCTGTGGCATCACATCCCATCAGATCTTGGAAGCTAAGCAGGGTCAGGCCTGGTTAGTACTTGGATGGGAGACTGCCTGGGAACACCAGGTACTATAGGCTTGGGAGAAGGACCCAGCAACCCCCTCCCAAAAATCAATCCACCATTGAAAACCCTATGAACAACAGAGAAACACTGACAATAGTGTTTCACCTATTGTACATAGGGTTGCTATGAGTCAGATACCGACTCAACCGGACCTAACAACAGCAACAACAATTGTATCATTTAGGGAATAATGACAAGAAAAATCCTGTATATGTTCTGTACAGATGGAATTTTTTTCTGACTATTTTTCGTCTGTGGTTGGTTGAATCCGTGGATGTAGGCCCCACGGGTAGGGAGAGCCCACTGCACAAGGGTGGTGAAGTGGCCCAACATACCACTTTAACCTCCGTGAGACTGTTTGCTCATTTGTAAGATGGGAAAGAAAAACATGATTTGCATCACATGATGCCCTAGGGTTCTGTGATCTTTTAGCAGATGCTCCATCTGGTGTAGCCACACATGAAGACAGCAAGGCTTATTAAACTCAAGGTCCTAGAGGAGCAGCCACTGCACACTGAGGGGTCCCATGGAAGGAGCTGGTTCCCTAGAGAGTGGCTCAACCAAGCAGGTGGGGAGCAGGGAGCAAGCCCAGGCAGGTACTTTCACTGGGGGGCAGGGTGGGCCCACAAGCTGAGGGTACTCGGGCTTTCCTCAGTGCCCTTGAAGAGTGCTGGGTCATAGACAGGGCAGGCAAGCCAGGGCACTCCAGGCAGGAGCCAACCTTATACAGCACACCTGGTCACCTGTGCGGGGAGCTCACAGCCTGTTGTGGGGATGTCGAGGCGCAGGACAATAAGACCTTTTAAGATTTACTATCCACCTAGCAAAGCTTGGGCCCTATGATGTTGTTTTGAAAGCTAACTATAAAATATAAAAAGCAGAGGATTAGATTTGCTTCTGGAGAAAGACTTTACTTCCATCTGGGAAGCTGTGAGTAGGGGCCTTTAGTCACATAAATATGAAAAGTGTTATGTGCTGCAAGGCCTATCTCCCAGTAGAGAACCGCTAGGCAGGGATATCAGTACAGAGAAGCTAATGTTGGGCCTACTGTTCATTCATTCCTTTATTGGCTCATTCATTCAAGCATTCATTCTCTCTGGAAGCCCATCTGAAAATATTTCTGAAGAGCTTATTGTATGTGGCATTGCATAAGGGAAGCAGCATAAACAAAGGGCTAAGTATAACAGAGATTCAGAGAGGCTAGGTGACTTCCCCAAAGCCACACAGCTGCATGCTGGAGGCCTAGGAGGGAGATATTGTTAGGAGTACTTCCTTGTAAGCCATGGTGATGAGTTTGGCCCACTGCCTACAGAGTAGGGGGCCATGCAAGGCTTTAGGCAGGGACACCCTCCTAATTTCTAAAGATTTCCCCTGCTGCTCTGTGGAGAATAAGAAGTTGGTGGAATGCAGAGGAGGGAGGACAAGCATCCAGGCCACTAGTGCTATGTCCTGGGCCATCATGATGGCAGAGGTGGAGGCAACTGGGTGGTCATATTTGGGAAGCAGAATTAGTGGGGGGTGAGGGAAAGTACGAGATTTGACACTCAGTTTCTGTCTTGGAGACTGAATGGAGGGAGCCATTTGCCAGGATGGGGAATTAGAGGGACCCAGGTGGAGGATGTGTAGACAGGTGGGTATATAAGACTGGGGTTCAGGAGAGAGGCTGCTTTCCAAGTATAGTTTGGAGAGAGAACAGCTCAGAGATGAGGAGCCATTGCTGGGTGTGGCTGGGCCATGGCTACGTCTCAGAGCTTTACTACTATGGGGCTAAGTCCTTCTCTGAAAGGATGGTGGCTATTCTATGCCTGTAAACTGCTGCTTGTTTCAATGAAAAGGTGTGTGTGTGTGTGTGTGTGTGTGTGTGTGTGTGTGTGTGTGTGTGTGTTTGAGAGTATCAGAGTGTGTGTATGCTGGGAAAGGAGAAGGAAAGTAGGGAGGAAAAGCTAGGGCTGTGTGAGCCACCACACTTTGGAAAAGAGTAGCTGACAAAATTCTTCTGGAAGGACCTGCGGTCATGACCTTGGATTCTTAATATGTTATTTTGTTCCCCCAGAATAAACACTGCAGTGGTTTTCTCTTGCTGTTAGGATTAAGATTTTTTAAATCCCTAAGTGTTGTAGACGACCCTGCAAGGTGTGGCCCCTGCTTATCCGGGGTATCTGCCTGGATTCCTGCCGGGCCCACCTTGCATTTCAGGTTCAGCTGCAGGAGCCTTTCTTCAGTCCCCATTACTTGCCTTATTCCTCCTGCCACAGGCATTTTGCACATACCACTTTCTGCTCCTGGAATCACTGACTCCTGTTTCTTTACATAGTTAATACCTACCCTTCTCCAAAGTCACCTTTCCTGTCATATGCTCCCAATGTGCCATTGGTATCTTCTTCCAGGCATGTGGCACAGTTATTATTTTACATTTATTTGTAATTATTTGATCGGCTTGGTTTCCTCACTGTCCCAAAAGTTCCATGTAACAATGACCATGTCTCTATTAACTTCCTTTAGTTATTCCCAGTGTTTAGCACAATGCCTGGCATGAAGGTGAGACTCAACAGACACTTGCAAAATAAAAGAATAAATGAAGGGGAAACCACAAAGGTGCTGAGCCTGGGCTTGGAGGAGCTCAGGATGGGTTACTGGTGCTGTCATCCAACACTATGAATGAGCTCTTCTGGGTACACTGGTGGCTGGCATGCTAGTCAGGGCCTCAGTTCAAGCCAGCATCCACAGGGATCGAGGGTGGGGTTTCCCCAGGCAGGAACCACATGGTTCCCCAAAGAGGGGAACAAAAAAGGTGGTTCCCTCACACCACCCACCACTCTAGGAGGAAGTGGATCCCAGCATGGGAAATGAGGATGGGGGTGCTGGGTCCGAGCTGCAGGGAGGACCCTCTCCTCTGTTTCCACCTCCTCACTTCCCTTTCCCCCCACCTGCTGGTGCTGGGGTTCCCCCAGGGCCCTTCCTGTCTGTTGTTCTCAGACTTTCCTTACTCAAACATCCAGGATCACATCAGCCAGGTGAGACGTTTGATAAGCTAAATGAAAAAACTTGGAAACTCATTTCCACTTTCAAGTGTATTGTCTTAGCTCTGTCCTCCCCAAAGAGGTTCAGGAAATCAGCTTTGAGATTAGAATGGCATGGATCATATTATTTCAAGCAGCATCTGCCCTTTCTTTCTCTGGGGCAAAAAGCTTTTTGGAATAGGCAACAAAGTTTCAGGGGGAAGAGGGTACCAAGATGCCGTGGTTACATGTGCATTTGCAAAATATGTAATGAGTCCAGGAGCCCTCAGTATGCTTCAAATGTCTTCCTTTTTGATCTACCACTCCCCCATCTCATGCCAGAAAAAAGGGTGCCATTGGAGAAGCTTCCACTAAACTTAGACAACCAACCTTCTAGCACCTCCCTCAAGGAGTGAATCCTTCCTGCCCCTGGCAACTCTGGCGCTGCTGGAACCATGAGTCTTTGCCCCCTGAAAGTGCCACTGGGCTCAGGTGGTTGGGTGAGGTCTCATGGGGAAGAACCCTGAGATGTCCCAATACAGGGAGACTTTCACCACATACTGGGGTGCTGAGCAGTAGCCATATACTTTGGCTAGTCCATGTCTGGGTGCTTCCACCTGCTCCTTCCTGGGTTCTCACATGATCTCTGCCATTTGCAATTGACCTTGGGCAATTCTCCTAACACTCTGAGGCTGAGTTCCCTGTCCAGTTAAGAGGGAATGGTAGGGCATTCCCAGATTCCACATCCAAGGAAGCCATTTACAACAGTCAGTGAGAGAGCAGAGAGAACATGGGATCGCGCTCAGAGTGGACTGGCCCCAGGGAGAGTGTGGATCCCACAGAAGACTGACCCAGGAGAGAGGAGCCACGCTGCCCAGACAGGGGGATCTCCTGCACCTGCACGATTTAGTTTAGTCATTTAGCCAACAAATATGTTCTGAGCCCTTCCTGGGGTGGAGGAAATGGACCAAAGCTCCTGTGTTTATGGAGCTCACATCCTAAAGGGAACTAATCTTTGGGCTGAAAGGTACAATTCATATTTATTGTGCAACGTGATGCTCCCTGCAAGGAGATCCCTTCATCTGCCACCCAGAAGATGGAGTGACTGCCCTAGTGCCAAAGAGAGTTTTCTCTGAGAGGCCCTGGATGATGGAAGGGACAGTGAAGACTAATTCTGACCACAGGGGCCTCTCACTTTCTCCATCCTCACCTTCCCCCTGGTCTCTAAAGGGAGGCTGTCCCTATGTCCTTGGCAGGTGAGAACGCAGTTAAATGGAGCGCACACTGGGTGGACACATCAGTGAAGGATGGGAGGCACTAGCTCAGGGACATTTCGCCACAGCCAGTAATACTGCCAGGTAGCACTGTGAGCTTTATTAAGGACCGTCTGGAGAGGATGCTCCATCAGTCTCAGAGAGCTTCTTCCTTCCCATGTGGGTGGAGCTCAAGGATACATCCGGGACAGAGCAGTGACGTCAGAGCTCCAAGGTCAGCTGCACTCCACCCCTGCGTCCTCAGAATGGTTGCAGTTGTGGGAGCCCCAGGTGCTCTTGTTACAATTCCATAGGCTTTCCTCTGTACCTTGACATGAAACATCATCCAGCCAGATCTTCCCGGTGCCTTGAGACAGAGGTGGCAAGGAGGGAGAAGGGAGTAGGGTTATAGTCACAGCACAGGAGCCATGATGATCCCCAGAAGCTTCCATCTGGGGTGGACTGCCAGTGTCTCCCACATCTCCACGGGCCCAATGCACTAAAGGCTACTCTGTCCCTTTCATGATTCTCATTCCTCTCTGTTCTCTTTGGGAAAATCCTCACCCAAACATCTCATCGTAAATCCACACTGTGTTTGAAATCTCTTCCCAGAGGGGCTCCCAGCCTTTGGTCTCCTCCCTGCAAACTCGCTGCTGCTGTATCCACCTTTCTCCAGTGCCTTTGAAAGCATCCACCCCTCCCAAACCCCTTTCCTTCTGATATAATTGAAAATAGATGATTTGATTACAACCAGTTACACACAAGTGTAACTACTGGAGGAAAATGTGTATTTTAAGGGGATTTCATAGTCCATTTGGATCCCTGTTACAAAGCACGTATGCACTTTGGGGCGGGATAAGGGCAGAAAGCATGAGGAATAGGAACAGTGGAATGGCCTAGCATCCCTGCTGGGTCAGCTCTTAGGGCCAAAGAAAGGGGCTCAGCCAGGAACTTAAGTCCTTTGCTGAAGGTTTTATCTTCAGTTGAGAGAAAAAAAAAAAAAAGACACAAGCTGATCTCTAGCACCCCCGGACTTCTCCAAATTGATTTAGGTAAGTCTCTGCTACGCTTTACTTTCTCTTTCCTTCCTATGTGTGTTTTGATTGCTTGTTTGTTTGTTTGAGACAGGGGCTTGCTAGGGAGCCCAGGCTGGCCTCGAACTTGCAATCCCCTCCACCTCCCAAGTGCTGGGATGACAGCACCCATGGCGCCCAGCCATTCCCCGGTATTTTCAGGATGCCCCCAGCTTCTGGCTTCCAGAAGCTGCAGTGAACATGTCTTTGCCTTCCTTCCATTTTCTCTGCCTTCTTTGCAGAGCGCCCAGCCTCCACCCTTTGGCCAGGTGTCACTCTGACTCTAGGACTGGACAGACATGGGCCAGAGTCCCATCAAGCCTTCACTGTCACTTTCGAGGACTGCTGGGGTGAGCAAGGGGGAAAGTGGTAAAGCTCAGAGCCCTGAGCTGCAAATTTTCAGTTGCTTAAACCCATCCTTTTAACACCAGCTACATTGAGTCGCTTGCCATCGAAGGGGGTCAGCCTGCCACCTGGACATCTCTAGGGAAGAGGGACCTGGATGATGAGTCACTTACCACCTCCATAGTTACTGAGGCCTACTCCCCTGGAGAAACCCAGCATACGGCAGAAGACGGTGGCATCAAGATCACCCCAGCCATCATCGCAAATTGTCCCCCAGACCTCATTGTAGTAAACTTCAGCCCGGCCTCGGGTTTGGCTGCCGCCGACGATCCTGACATTCACATTGGATAAGCCTGGATGAGAACACATGTGAAGGAGACGTGAGGATAGCCCAGGGGTGTGTCAGCATGGACACTTCCTGCTCATTTTTGGAGGTCCTCCAGTTATGAAGGGCTGGGGTTTAGCTCAGTTGGAAGAACACTGCTCCATGCTCTCTGAGGACCTGGATTCAATCTGCAGCATGGCAAATATGGCAGAAGGCCATGGCAATCCTGAAACAATCAGCCATCGCAAACACTATGAGGGTGGCTATGAGTTAGACCCGACTTGACAGCACCTAACGATAACAACACAGTTATGAATAGGAGTCCCTGGGCTTGCCTATCAGCAGTGCCTCAAGAATCCCACTTTTAGGTCAAGCATGGTAGCTCACACCTTTAATCCCAACAACTGAGTCAGAAGGCAGGAGAATCACAAGTTCAAGCCCAGACATAGCCTGTGTGACTTAGCAAGCCCCTGTCTCAAAACATAAAGTAAAAAATGGGCTGGGGTATGTCTCAGTACTTGAATGCTTGCAAAAACCATGTGAGGCCCTGAATTCAACTTCCTGGAACCAATAAAATAAAAAAATAATAAAAAAAAAATAAATAAAATTCCCACTTTCTGGTGCTAACTCCACCTGGATGTAGCCTTCCTACACTTGAGCCTGCAGCAAGAGCCCAGGGGCACAGGGGCCTTGGTGCACAGCTGGTCTTGCAAATCCAACAGAACACATCTTGCCACATGTTGTGGGGGGGGGGGGTTAAGAAAAGGGAAGGAAGGAAGAAGTGGAGGGGAAAATGAAGGGAGGAAGGGATGGAGGGAGAGGGGAAAGGGGGGAGGGTGGGAAGAGGAAGGAGGAAGGAAGGAGAGGAGAAAAGGAGGAGGGAGGGAGAGACAGAAATGCGTCTGGGGCCTCTGTGCCATAGACAGTCTTAGTCAGCAGACAAGTGCTCAGCTTTCCCCAAACGGGAGGAATTTTCTTTGAGAACCAACCCTCCACCCAACCCTGACACAATTTTCCAATACTGAACTGACTCTAATGCGTGAATTAAGGAGGACAGACTTGTTAATTACCTTTTTGACCTTTTTCTCCCTTTTGTCCCTGTGGCCCAGGAGATCCTGTGGTGAAGAGAGAACACAGACAATTTGAGGGAAACCTAGCCAGGATCCCCCTCTCCCTCCTTTGCCCATAGTGGGCAGGAGGATGGAAGGATGAGGGCTAAGTCTCTTTCCTCCTGCTCTGCCTGTGATCTGGCATCACAGGGACTTGGTGCACCACAGGCACCACTGGTTGAGCAAGCTGCAGCAGGAAGGCTGGAAGCTAGATTAGGGAAGGATGTTTGATGGGTAAGTGTCCTGGAGTGAGACAAGGGACCTCCTTCATGGAAAGACCCAACCAGTCCTGGGCGCTGTCTGGGAAGGCTTGCGCACATCTTCAGGTTGGCCTCTTGGAATGCTGGGCTGGGCCTTGGCCACTGCTGTGTTCAGTGCCCAGGGAAATCTCTGGCATGAAACTTGTCAACTGAATAAACAACCCTCCACTTGCCTGGGTTCTGAAGACTCCCAACGCTTAAAGCAGGGCCTGTCTTCTAAAAACCCAAAGTCAGAAGCAGAGGCCTTACCTTTCACTCCGGGGTCCCCCTTAGAGCCTTTGGTGCCTGAAAAGAGAGAGAAAACTCACCCACAGAGGTCAGCTTTGCTTTCCCAAGGATCCACAGAGGGCCTTGCTGGTTAATGGGGGAGCAATACTGACCACTAGGTTCCCTAAGAGTGGGCTGTATGAACATTCAGCCAGTGCCTCTGTCTTTGGTGCCCCTGTGGGCTGTTCAGGTCTCCCAGCTACCATGTTAATATGATTGAGAACACACAGGAGTCCTGAGTTCCTCATCAAGTTACATAAAACTATGGAAGTTCTAGCCATACTGGGAGAATTTGCTAGAACATCTCTAGGCCTCAGTATCTCCTTTAGTAAAATAAAATAGCAACAAAATATGCAGCTCACAAGGAGGAAAAATCACTCCAGAAAATTATCGGAGAAGTGTGTTTTAGAATTTGCTGTGGTGCGGACATCATTTGAGTGTGGACCCCAAGGGTGCCTGTGCTGGGAGCATGGTCTTCAGACTGGCAATGTTAAGAGGACGTGGGACCTTGGAGAGGTGGAGCCTACTGGAAAGTCCTTGGCATTGGGAGTACTGCTTTCAGAAGTGATTGTGGGAGCCCACCCTCTTTGGCTTCCTGTCTGGTAATGTGATCTCTCCCTCCTGTGTGTGCACCCACCATCAAGACATCATCTGCCATGTGGCCTTCACCAGGGATGAACAGAAGCCAGTACTATACCCTTGAACTTCCAGAACTGCGAGCTCAATGAACCTCTTTTCTTTATAAAGTGGCCTGCCTCTGGTATTTCATTACAGGAAAACCAGATTAATATACCATTTGTTAGGGCTGGGCTGCTGAGAAGATAGAAATGCTGTATGGTAAGTACCGAATTACTAGTTATAAGCAAGGGTATAGGAGGCCAGGATGATGATGACAAAAAAGATGCCCTAGTGAGAAGTAGCAGCAGGAGGAGAGGAGAGACATGAGGGGACAAGGAGAAAGGAAAAAGAGGCCAAAGGAGAAATATGGATGCCCCAACCCCAGATGGAAAGGGAATTTCCCAGCTCCCCAGGGGTGACACAGCCTGAAGCCACTGCCTGTGCCACCTGCTCTCCTGACATTTTCACCCTTTGCCATCTTCATTCTTTGCCCCACTCCCTACACCACTGGGGATGCCGAGTTCTTTTCAGGGTCCAGAGTTTGCAGAGGAGGAAGTGAGGTTTAGATGACAGAGCCCTGGAGTCTCAGCTTCAACTTTGGGGGGAAGGTCATAGCTGTGTGTTCAAAGGCAAAGACGCTTGACTTCCAGGCACGAAGTCCTGACAGTCATCACTCTGAGAAATTAAAATGAAGCCAGCCCTTTACCTGGGACTCCTGATTCTCCTTTTGTTCCTTTCTGTCCTTGAGTTCCTAAGATCAAAACAAGGAAAAGGGGGAGAAGATAATAAAACTTAGATATTAGACACTTTTAATCTTAGACAACCTCTACCTTTTGTCTGATTAATGCAAATGGAAAGATACATTGGTTCTCCACAATTGTTTAAAACCTTCAGCAGAGCATAAAAGGAGACAGGCTACAGATAAATGCAGGTGGGTATGTTGGGGTGAATTACCAATGGGCTGGAGAGAACCAAAGGTACACAGACCCCAGCCTCACTTGCTGGCCTTCCCTATCCACAATAACCCGATTCCTTGTTACTGCATTTGATCGAGAGATATTTATTAGAGAGAAATGACAGATGTTTTGGAAATAAAGCTATTCTATTTCAACTTCCAAAAGACCTTGGAAGGGACTTAATGGCCACCAGTAGCTTTGGGGGCTCCTCACTCATAGTAGATTCTCTGTAAATATTTACTGGCTTATTCCTGGTGGCCTCCAGTATAAGTAAAGATCTATGTGGCTAAAGGGTCTCATGTTCAGAAAATGGAAACATAATAATGAGATCATTGGTGATGAGTCCACTTGTAGTTCATGTGAGAGGTCCTCCTTCCTTCTTTTTACTCCTCCCTCCCTTCCTTCTTTACTTCCTTCTTTCCACCTATTCATCCCTTTATTCAGCAAACTTTCATGGAAGACCCACTGTCTCCAGCGCCCTGCTGGCCCACCATGGGATCATAATTTGTTCCTTAAGCAACATCATGGGCTCTCAATTCTAATGGCCAGTATGATTTATTTCGGAACACTAGGGCTCTCCAAGATAGTTTCCAACGTGGGAAAGTGCAAGCTCATGATGGACTATCCAGCAGCCTTCCCAGAGGGCAACGAGAAGGAAGCATCTGTGTACATCCCATGCCCTTGAGGGGCTTCCCGCCCGGGACCCAGCTGGACCTACCACAGATCCTTCCTTCTCAGGATCTCCAGGAATACCAGGGACCTGAGCGCCTTCCTTGTGGTGGCCTGGGGAAGCTCCTCCCTGAGCTGCCCCTGCCGCTTACCTTGAGGCCTGACCTTCCTGAGAGCCCTTGCTGCACTGGGGAGCAGGGCAAGGGGAGGGTCTGGCAGGCCTCTCGAGGCCCCTTCATGAGTCAATGAATAAGAGAGGTCCTGGCTCCCAGCAGCGACTTAGATGATACCCTAAGCCCTGGCGCTGGCTAGGGAGGAGTCAGAGCCAGGAGAAGCAAGAGATGCCGGAAGCTCCTGAAAAGGTAGCTGCCTGGCCTCCTCTTAGGGATCGGCTCAGGACTCGGGCTAGGAGAGGCCTCTTCCAAGAGGTGCCTTGGAAGTCAGCCCCTGCAAGGCAGCCCCCAGGTCAGCCAGGGGATCTTCTGATCCCAATCCCTCGCCTGTTTGGTCCACCTGGAGACCTTGGATTTAAACGGTAAGCCCCTCAAAGATGTCAGACAGTGCCCGCTGAACCGCCCCAGGTCTCACTTGATCCAGGACACACTTGCTCCAAAGAAGTACGGCAAAGGTGTCATGAGTCTGTCTCTGTCCTGGCCTGCCTTTGTACCGTTGGGCCAGGTGTCCCTGCTCAGAGCCTCAGTGTCCTCCTCTGAGTCATGAGGCAGTCATGGAATTAAGCCAAGTCAAGAGTGTCAAGGACTGAGCCCTGTGTCCCACCAATGCCAAAGAAAAACTGTGCCACGAGAACCCAGGGAGCATTTGTACATGTGTGTCTCCCTCCAAGGCAGGAGCGGCTCTGGCACTGGGGATCAGGGGGTGCAGTAGGAGCCCAGGAAATGCTTGCTGTTGACCTGAAGGAACAAAGCCGAGGCCACCCAGCAGAGGCCCTGACTTTCTCAATCTGAATAGCACAGGTTAAGACGAAGAGAAAGGCCACATCCAGAAATGTGGTGGCCATTGTTAGGAGCAGTCCACATCCAGACCCTTGGCATTCTCTGTCCCCATCCTAGAGGGCACCACATTGTGGTGATCCCTGTCTCCAGAGCTGGTCGGGAGGCAAAGTTCAGGAACCCCAGGGCACTACAACCTTTTTTAATGTCCCACCCCAAAGAACGCACCTGCCCAACTGTCCTCTAGAGCTGTAGCCAGCAGACACCCTATATAAAACAGGAAGCCCAGGGGAGGCCCCATTTGCTAGAGCCACAGGTCCACACCTGACCCCCACTGCATCCTTTCCCAGCTCTTCTTCTCCAGGGGCTCCCCCTCTGCTGCTGCCCTGGGACTGTGCCAGGGCCTTTGCACGCACACCTCCTTCCATCTTCAGCTGCTTTGCAGGGTGATGGTTTTTCCTTCCCTCACAGAGGAGGAAGTGGCCATTCAGACACCCTCTGTGATTTGTCCAAGGCTGACAGGAGTGAATGGGGAGGTGAGGCTGTCAGCCAGGCTCAGCCTCCCACCATGTGCTGGCAGCTGCCTTTGAGCCACCGGCCTGCCAGCCTTGCCCCTTCCTGGAGTTTCACTCTGGTTGTCCACTTGGTCTCAAAGACACTTCCAGGCGGGGTGTGGTGTCGCACGCCTGTAATCCCAGCAGCTCGGGAGGCGGAGGCGGGAGGATCACAAGTTTGAGACCAGAGGCAGTCTGTGTAACTTAGCGAAAGCCTGTCTCAAAAAAAAGTGAAAAAAAAATGGGCTGAGGTGCAGCTCAGTGGTCCAGCACTTGCAGAGCATGCAGGCGTGAGGCCCTGGGTTCAACCCCCAGTACCGCAAAAAAAAAAAAAAAAAAAAAAAAAAAAAAAAAAAAAGACACTTCCACACTTCCTTAGGTCATCTCTTTCCCCTGAGACAGGTAAAGTCAAATCAGAGTCCCCTGAATGGGGCTTGTTTTAAAAACCACTTGCCAGAGCTGGGTGCTGTGGCTCATGCCTGTAATCCTAGTGATGCAAGAGCCAGAAGCAGGGAGGTTGCACGTTTGAGACCAGAGGTAGCCTACAGAATTCAGCAAGACCTTGGCTCAAAATAAAAAGTGAAAAAATGGGCCGAGGGTACAGCTCAGTGGTAGAGCTCTTGCAAAAGTATGTGTGAGGCTCTGAGTTCAACCCCCTCATTGCTGGGGGGCAGGGGGGAAACTTGCCACACCCATGCAGAGATGTTGACTCAGTGGAGCTGGGGTGCAGATCTGAGAATCCACATTTCTAACAAGTTCCCAAGGAAAGCTACTGCTGCTGGTCCAGAAGCCACACTTTGATCAGCACCATCCTAGATAACTCTCGCTCATTCTTCAGTGCACACCTCCAACCCCGCCTGCTCTATGCAGCGCTCCTGCCCCCGCAGGAACGCTCATGCCCTCCCAAGTTCTCCAGAGCCATGTCCGTACAGCAGAGGAGGCCCCTTTGAGATGAGTTTAATGCATGTCAATTTTTTTTCAAAACTCCTCTCTGCAAGGGGAGGAAAATGCAATTAAGTTTTGGGTGTTTTCTCCCTAGGCCTTGCTGGACACATAGCTGCTCCCTGACTGGCGAACAAGGGATCAGAAATCACTTGGCTATGCATCAGGGCAGCATCCTGACTGGATTAAATGCACACTGGAGGGAGAAATGGCTGAAAACTAGGATCTAGAGCTGCATGTTCTAAAACAACACTTATTGTTAGATGCCCTCGAATTGGGTCTGACTCATAGCAACCCTCATAGGGTTTTCAATGGCTGATTGTTACGGGTTTGCTTCGGGGGTAGATTGCCACATCCTTCTCCTGTTTTTTTTTTTTTTTAACTGGAAAGAACCAACTACAGATTTTTCTTCTCAACCACAGAAAACTGGTTTTCCCTGTGTATCATGAATTTATAAAGCTGAGTATTTTTTAGAGAAATGATACTGCCTCCCCCACTCAACAAGAAACTAGAAAGGAGCACACTTCTTCTTTAGTGATCTGTTGATATTCTGATGAAAAATCTCACAGTTTCTAATATGGCCTATTTCTAACTCAGAGTGCATTGGAGCTTAGAGGGACCCGCCTACCTGGATGCCCCCTACACTATTAACATGCCACCACCACCAATGAGGAAACTGAGGCCCACTGAGATCCAGTCCTGACCCACAATCACCCAGCTGGTCAGTACCAAGTCCAGGCTGAAGGCTAGGTTTCCTGATTCCAATATAATAGGAAGTTTCCTTAAATATCATTACATCTTACAGGCTGGGTGCAGCCTGCATGGCAAATTTAGGGTTATTCTAGTCAACAAAAATTTGAGCTATATGGTAAACAGGTGACCTGATTTTAGGGTGTGTATACATGTCTCCAAATGTCTCTAAGGAACATTGTTGTTGTTGTTAGGTGCTGTCGAGTCGGTATCCGACTCATAGCAACCCTCTGTACAACAGGGGAAACACGATTGTCAGTGCTTCTCTGCTGTTCATAGGGTTTTCAATGGCCGATTGTTTTTTGGGAGTGGGTTGCTGGCTCCTTAGCCTACAGCAACTAGTGTTCCCAGGCAGTCTCCCATCCAAGTACTAACCAAGTCCAACCCTGCTTAGCTTCCAAAATCTGACCAGATGGGACGTCACAGTGGTATGGCTGCAGGCAGCAGTTTGACTTAGAAGAATTTAATAAATTCTCAGACTATCTGAGTACTAGGACATGAGGAATGGAATTAAATGAGCAATTATATTCATGATATTGGACTTAATTGCTACTGTGGATTATCTTGATTGCTTGTCTTTAAAGTAAAACTCTTAAAAATGCAGATGAGAAAATAGATTTTGAGTTATTTGCACTTTGGTTCTGTCTCTCAAGAGGAAAGTAAAAGGGAAAAGAAAATTTTAATTGTTATGAGTTGGACACCGAGATGAAGAATTTCTAATCAGGTTGGTGTTTGGGGCTGAAGTGTTTTAGCTGGTTCTAACATCACTTTGCCTGCAGCCATAGCCCTGTGGCATCCCATCCCACCAGATCTGGGAAGCTAAGCAGGGTCAGGCCTGGTTAGTACCTGGATGGGAGACCGCCTGGGAACACCAGAAGCTGTAGGCTTGGGAGAAGGACCTGGCAACTCCCAAAAATCAATCTGCCATTGAAAACCCTATGAACAGCAGAGAAGCACTGACAATAGTGTTTCCCCTGTTGTACAGAGGGTCGCTATGAATCGGATACCGACTCGACGGCATGTAACAACAACAACAACAACATCAACAACAACATCACTTCATGCATTGGGAGAAAAAAAAAAAGCCCACTCCATGTTGAAGTGGAGTCCTTCTTTATTTCCAAATTTTATCTTGCAAAGTAGCTATAGAATGTAGAGCTAAAATTTGGTTGCTCTTTTGCAATCTTTTGAAAGAGAAAAAGCTGGCAAAACTAAGTTTGCGGGATTGGATGGATGCCTGTTTCTGCTAGATGAGGAAAATTAACATTAGAGAAAGTCCTGCCGGATACAATGTCTTGCTTAATAAAACCTGGAGTTTAATCTTCCCAGCAGAATGAATGGAATTTTCCTTTTCTCTTTTAATCAGAGATGGCGTTATGCCCTCAAGAGGTAGGAACAAGGGGAAACATTCCTCTTGCAGTGTGGCTACTGACAGGGGATAGGAGTAGAACGGTCTGGTGACTGAGCCTTGATCTATCATGGGATGGGAGGTTTTGGACAGGGGCACAAGCAACTCTGATTTCTCTTGGGTTATGCTCTATGTTTTTCTATACATCAACATCTGGAAAAGGACAACTTTGGAATAAGACTTTGGGATGAACTCCCAGGTCCAGTGTATGCTAACCATGAGACAGTGACCAAAGTGTTTACCTTCTCTGAGGTTTTGCTTCATTGCTTGCAAAGCAGGGCAGATAAAATTCATGTGTGTAGACAGACAGACTAAGATCATGACAATAAAGTCCTGAGTACACTGCCTGACCCAGAGGCTCTGTTAATGATAAACAGGCCTCCTGTTCTTTATCATTAATGCACAATAATGAAATCTAGCTGTCACCTAGGTCAAGCAAAAACATTGTCATTTCTTTTTTTTCATCAAAATCACTTAGATATTTTCTTGAGAGATTAATGATTTTATTTACCAAATGGGAAATGCATCAGTTTGAAAACCTGGCTTGATATTTCAAAACTGGACAACCACCATAGTAACTTTAGTTTGGGGGAATACCAACATCCTGACATTGATCAGCGTGCATTGTGTTCCATGATGGGGGGATCTGGCTCCCACCAAACACCCACCCCTTCTTCTAAACGCTTCAGAAATGATTAAGGCTAATCTTTCCAGAAACTCATTAGCCCAAAACTCCAACAGGATTGTGGCCCCATGGAGATTCCCTACTGAGAAGCCCATGTGGACTATCAGCTACTTGATCAAGGTAAACATTTGCACTTGGGAGGGCAGCTGATCCAATTTTTTAAAACTGGTAACTATCGTATGTCTTAGGGAGAAAATACCGGGAGGGTGCCAAAAAACATGCATTTTAAAAGATGTTGTCTACGTATTACTTTTCAAAGATGCATTGAATTGTGGTAGGAATGTGCAGTGGGACCTCTTGTAATTGCAGAAGCCAAATGTGACTTAGATTTATCCATGGTTATCTGTATGTATTGAACATTATAATTGTGATACAGTAATTGGGTATACATTTTTAGCATCTTCTGTATAATTCATCATGTTTTCTTGGGTAGCAAGAATTAAGGAGTGACCCCTAGAATTGGAATGGCTTGTATTTATCACTAGGCTGGTTATAAAGAACCCACAAATGTGATCAACAGACACACAAGAATTCCATGATCCACAGACGATGGTGTCTGTGCTAAAATTCATGCAGGTTCTTAAGGAAATAACTAAGAAACATTACAAGGCCTGAGGACTTCACATTTCCTCCTAAAAATGGGAATTGCTGCCACTGCTTCTGCTCTGATCTTTCTGTACTGGGATGGAGGGAGAAGGGATTGCTTCTGAGAGTCCTCAGAGAGAGGTGGCTGGAGAGGAAGACCCCTTGACAGAGTGTTGTGGATAAGACCCCAAGCTTTGGGTCAGCCTGGCCTAGATTCCAGCCCTTGCTGCAAGTCTCACTGGCTGTTTGACATTGGGCAACTTACTGCACAATCGCCCCCACCAGAGTGCTTAGCCCATTGGGTTGTCATGAAAAGGCTCCTGAGCAGCTCCAGGACGCCACACAGAAAACTCAGGGTGTCAGAGCTCGCAGAACAGTGCTCTACCAACTGAACTAAATCCCAGCCCCATCTTTTCTCCTTATATTGGTCTTTCAGGTATTTTGCCACAGCACCAACCACGAAAACTAATGTATACAGAAGACGCCATTCCCTTGCACTGTGGCAGAGGAAGGGGTCAGGGCAGATGCTCCATGGAGACACAAGCCCTGTCTCACTGTTCTGCCCTCTCCACAGCAGTCCTGCCTGAACACAGCTTTCCAAGTGGCATGAAGCAGCTCTCCACGCTAGTCCCCATGTGGAGTGTGCTTACAGGCTGTCTCCTGCGTCCACCTGTGGGTCTGAGGGCATCATGGGGACCTGGTGCCCAACACGGTGGCCCAGAGTTTCTGAATTAAGTGAGCACAGTTTAAGGGCCCAGACTTGGGGACTGGACAAAACTGGCATGGTGATTTATGCAGGACAGTCTACTTCGTAGACCACAGTGGTAGGACGGCACATAACCTAAATGAAATTAGTAAGTTGTTTATAACCCAGGCTACACAGACGTAGCCAACTCAGTTGTGTGAGGGTTTGAACTACCCTCTGAGAATTCCCTTGCTGTGGCATCCTCAGCCTGCCCCTCTGGGAGAACACTCAGGAAGAGTTTTGACCCTCCTGCTCAAGTCCAGTGCCAACACCACTGAAAGTCAGCAGGACAGAGTAGAAACTATGTACGCAGCTGGGAGACAGCAAGAAGATTTCTCTCCTCCATGACACTGGAGGTTGATTGCACCATTCAAGGCCCTCCAGGAACTCTGAGCAAAGAAAGAATAGCCTGATGGGCTTGGGCTCAAGGGGTCCTGGCAGAGGACACTGCCCTTCTTAATCAAGGGACCTCAGTGACCACAGCACAGGAGACTCTCTGCCTCTTCCTGTGGGCTGCTGGGAGGCAGTCCCCCTTCTGGTCCATCTGGACACCCAGGAACACCCCCCCACACACACACCTCCCGTACCCTGTTACCTGTGTCTCCTTTGCTTCCTTTCACACCCTGCACTCCTGGACTTCCGGGACTGCCTGGGGGTCCTAGATAATAGTTACCACAGAGGACATGAGGACGAGGCTGGACAAGTGTTTGGCTATCACTTCCCATCCAGGACTCAGGACCTTACCCCTTAGTCCGGCAGGGCCAGAGATGCCAGCCTCACCCTTGGCACCTGAGGGTCCCGGTGCACCTGGAGGGCCTGGAACACCTGGTGCTCCTAGTTGACCTGAAAGTAAAGGGGTGATGGTGAGGCTGGGGGCGGCTGGCTGAGGGCCTGGCTGCCCCACCCCCATGCCTCTGTTCTCCCTCATAACCCCTACGAGGCCCCTCTGCAACTTTAGAACCTGTGAACTGGCTCTACTGGTGGGAAGAAAATAATGCGGGCAACTTTGGCTTCTCCAGTCACCACTGCAGAGTCTGGGATTGTGGGCAGATTAGGACCCTGCGTGGGAATGTCTAGCTCTGCGCTTCCAATGGCAAAAGGAGGTGAAGGTCTATGGACTGCCAATCAAGGCTGCCCTCAGCTTTGTTACTCATAGGAAGCCCAGGTTTCTAAGAAACCTGGGGTGCTCTGGGTTAATACTACAATGAAATAAAAGATGGTGGAGGTCAGGTCCCCAATTTAACTCTAACCAGGGGCTGTGGCTACTAGAATGGTGTCAGATGCCCGCAGTTCTTACCCTTATCGCCTTTGGCCCCAGGAAATCCAGCCAAACCTACAATAAAGAAGGGCTCTTAGGACTGTTTTCCCCTTGGCTTGGCTTGCCAGAGAAAAGGAGAATAGCTACAGGTCAGTGGCCCTCACCACACGGTCTCTTACCTGGTGGGCCTGGCTTCCCTGGGTCACCTTTACTCCCCTGGGCTCCAGGAGGCCCCATGACCCCTGAGTTTCCCTTCATGCCCATGTCACCTTTGCTTCCTGAAAAAACAAAGTGTCAACGTCAGGCATGGAGGAGGCAAGCCAGTGAGCCCCACTCAGGTACTTCCCATCCCACGCAAATTCCAAACTAAAACTCCCTGGGCTTGACAGACCCCAGAGACAGGACACAGACTCATGACAGAGTGGCCAGGTGACCTGACACCACTGATGGTCAGTGGAAGGCCCTGTAGTTGGGGTCCCAGAACCCTAGTCAAAGCCCCAGTCCCCTCAGGAAGGACCACAGTTTAGGCTCAACCAGCCATTTTCGGCTCATCTTAGTGTCTACCTTTTGGAAATTATTTTTTAAAACCTCTCAAACTGCAATCTGAATATTCTAGAAGGCAACTCCCAAAGGCTGAGAATAGCAAAGGACATCGGTGAAGAGATGAGCATTGCAGCAGTTCCATTCCTACCGGCGGCTCAGACATGGGCTGCTGTGGCACCCACGATTGCAAATTTTCCACTTGTCATCAGCATTCGGGGCTCGTCCAACCTGTCCTCTCCTGAGTCCTCGTCATTCCCTCCTCCTTTCCTGACAGTGCCTGGCGCATACCAATGGGGCTCCCAGCCGGGGCAGGACTGCACACTCCTTCCACAAGGGCAGGTCAATTGGGGAGTGGGCTCTCTCAACACCAGGCCACCAGGCAGCAGGACCCAGAGAAAGTCCTGTCAGCTGGGTATGACTGTCCAGCTTCACATTGCTGGGGACAGTGCAGGGCGAAGGTCTAAAGGATTATCTTGCCCCAAAGCGACACTTTAGGCTCTCCAATATAGTTTGGATGGAAATTTGTTAAAAGGTATTTATGGCTCTATTTTGTTTTTTGACAAGATGGCCCTACAGGGGACTCAGGCACAATGCCAGCCTGCTCTCCAGTGAACGAAGAACAGGGATACAAGGCTCTGAAGAGCAGAGACAGGTCCAGCCCTTGTGGCCTGAGCTTTGAGCAGTTAGTGCAAGGCAAGGAGACAGGTGTCTTATGATGGCCGGCTACTTAAAAAATGATTGCTCAGCCTAGTTCAGTGGCGCATACCTGTAATCCCAGTGACTCTGGAGGCAGAGGCAGGAGGATCAAAAGTTTGAGACTAGAGGCAGTGTGCGTAATTTAGGGAGACCCTGTCTCAAAAAGTTAAAATAGGGGCCAGAGGTGAAGCTCAGTGGTACAGCACTTGTAAAGCATGCAAGTGAGAGGCCCTGGGTTCAACCCCCAGTATCGCAAAAAAAAAAAAAAAGAATTGATTGCTCCCTGTGGGAGACCAAGCAATCACAGGGAATTGGGCTCCATGGGTGAAAAGACACAGCTGCAAGAAGGAATGGGTTCTTGTGCTCTGTCACAGAGAAGGGCGACCGTGGTCGTATAAATCAAAATGGCTAGAAGAGAGGATTTTGAATGTTCTCACACCAAAGAAGTGGTAAATGTTTGAGATGATGGGTAACCTAAATGTCCTGAGTTGCTCATTACATAATACATACGTCTACTGAAATATCACACTGTGGCCCGTGAACATGTGTGATTATTTGTCAATTGAAGTTAATTAACTAGCCAGGCACTGTGGCTCATGCCTGTAATCCTAATGACTCAGGAGGCAGAGGCAGATGGATCTCCTCAGGTTCAAGGCCAGAGACAGCCCATGCAACTTAGCCAGATCCTGTCTCAAGATAAAAATAAAAAAATAGGTTGGGGGTGCAGCTCACTGGTAGAGCACTTACAAAGTATATGTGAGGGCCTGGGTTCAATCCCCAAGTACCACAAAAATACACACACACACATACATACATACATACATACATACATACATACATAAATTTAACTAATGCAAGAAAGAACTTGGGTCTAGGTGAGGTTTCCCGTAGCTGTCTAAGGTACAGCAGCAGAGAAGGGAGTTCTTGCCCAATCGGAGTGCGCACTTTGAGAAGGGGCCAGTGGCACCTGTTGGAAGGGGCTGGGTTTTACTTCTCTTGGGAATTTGTTGGCATCTATTGATCTGGGCCAGAACTACCAAGTTTCAGGGATGGTCCGGGCAGCCGTATGTGACCTCAGAATGGTCTGGGCCTCCATCTGCCTTGCCATAACTTACATGACCCCATCAAAAGGACCACTTTAGGAAACAGGGCAGCACTGCATCAGGGAGAGACCAGACTCGGCTGCAAACCTGAAGCCAAGCTGCTTCTGACTTCTGGGCTTTCCAGGCAAGGCTTAGAGGTTGAGAGGTGGAGGGGGGAAGATGTCACTAGAAACTTCACCATGGGGGGCTTTCCCTGTCTCTTGAGGCCTCTGCACCCCTGGGGCATGTCTCACTGGCTAGTGCAGCCCCCACAGGGGAGTGAACGAGGCCAGCTGGGAAGCAGCCAGGTCTTGATATTGGGAGAGGGATCTGGGGAGAGGTGGGCTGGGCTGGAGCCCTGCTTTCTGAGACCGAAGCTGCTTCATTTGCCCTCCCTATCCACTGTGGCTTCTAGGCCTGAGTCTGGGTGTGAATTCGATGGGAACCAGCACGCATCAGACTAAATGGGACAGGGAGCAAAGGGCTGGCTGTCACCCTCCTGTGCTGCTATGGTTGTCACCTTGAGGAAGCCAGGTCTCCTTTGCTTTGGAGAACCCTCAGAGGCCAGCTGCTCTGCCCTTTGCCTGGTGCGAGGATTCCCCTTCAGCCCACCAAGGAGGATTGTGCAGCCCCTTCACACCTCCCAGCAACCAGGCACCCACTCAGTTCCCTGCAGTCAAATTAGTCCTGAAACTGCCTCACTGGTCCTCTTTTTTCAGCAGGGCACCACCCACAGCAAGTCTATTTTCTCCCTCATCAAGTGTCTTTCAAATATTTGAGGATGGTAACATGTCCCTGCCAAGGACTGTCTTCTCCCATTTCTTACAAGGTAAACATTCCTGCCAGGTACAACGTTGCATACCTCACATATCTAATATTCTCAATCCTCATTGAATGAGAGTATTATCTTCCTTGATAGATGAGTAACTTGAGGACCAGAGAGGTTAAGTCATTTCCTCAAGGTCATCCAGTTTCCGAGCCATATCAGAACCCAGATCTGTCTGATTTTGGAATCAAAGTCCTTCCCTTTCCACCTTGCAGGATGATTATTGCTAGTGCTAATACAAATTATCACTTATTTAGTGCCTTCCATGTGACAGTCAGTTTGAAAACATCTCTGGTCCTTATAACCGTCCTACCAGATATGCATAATTTAATTATTAGTATTTTAATTGAATTGCCATTCTTCTCTGAAGTGAGGATCTTGAAGCTGGGAGGGGTTAACTAATGTGCCTAGTCAAACAGAAGAACAGGTACAGGGTGGGGCTGGAAAGCAAACCTGCCTGGCTCCCCCATAACCTCCACAGCCTCCCTGATGAGGCTATAAGAGGCAGATGAGGGGCCTGAAGGTGGCTAGTCGAGATCAGAAGCCTAAGGCAGTGTTTCTTCAACTGACGTACCAGACCTTCAAAGTCAGAACCACCTAAAACAGACTCTTGGAGCCAATGTGCATTTTGAGCAAACACCATAATGTCTCTTGTGCACGGTGCATGACTTTAGGCCCCTGCTCCAGTGGCAGCAACACTGCAGTGGGGGACCCTGGCCACCTGGAACCCTTGCTAGAGTCTCCCTCTTGCCCTCGCTGCAGCCTGCCCTTTGGTGCAGTTCCCCAGGCCCACCCTCCCCTTCCTCTCTGAGTGCCCAGCACAACCTATGCCCCTCTCTGATCACAAGGGATGCCCAGGGCAGCACGATCCTCCCTCCCTGCTTCACTAGGTCTGCCCACCTGGAAAGCTGAGGTCACACTCAACTCTCAGGGCACTGTAGGCAGCACCTAGCTCTGCTCTTCGAGGGTGCCAAATGGATTTGGCAGCCCATGATTTGAACCCTAGCTCCCTCTCGCTGCCTGTGAGCACTGACACCCCCAATATAGCACTTACCCGGGAGGCCCAGGTCTCCTTTGTCTCCCTTAGTGCCCATCTCCCCTTGGGGGCCAAGGAGCCCACGATCGCCTTTGCTGCCCTTCTCTCCTTGGGGTCCTGGGTAGCCTGCGGAGAGAAGGCAGATGAGGGGCCACCACCATCCTCCTGGGGTGGGCTCCTGGGGAAAGAAGCAGGAGGCTTAGAGGTAGGGGTAGGGGACCCAGAGAGAGTCTGGGGGCATGTCAGCCCATTTTTCCTAGTGGTCTTGAGGCATCTGAAGACTAGAGAGAAGAGGACGGTGCAGGGACCCTTGGGGGCTGGGGCGGGAGTGTGGAGGGAGCTGCCCAGAGCTCAGTCACTGCCTCTCTGTCCCAGAGGGGCAGCACAGGTTACCTGCTGCTCCTTGCTTCCCTGGCGCTCCTGTGGGTCCTTGGAGACCTGTGGGGAAGGAAGAAAAAGTTCGTCACTGTGGTCTGGAGCTCCTGGGGTTGACGCCTAGTAGGGTACTTATGACAGAGTCCCTGGCAGGACCAGGCAGAGCTGGCTGTCTTCCCCAAGCCTGAGACAGTGCGTGGCCCCGGAGGAAAGGCTTTAGAGAAAGACAAGCAGGCCTGAATTGCAGCTCTACCACCCAGAGGCTGATCAACTTTGGAAAAGTCACTTGAGTACAGCACACCTCACTTTCCCTGCTATAAAACAGGGCTGGCGGTGGCTGGGCTCTTCACAGGTACATCATTAGTGTTCCGGGACAAAAGTGCTTCCCTCCCATGTGCCAGAGGAATGCTAGGCTGGCATGCCAACGGAACCTGGTGGTGCTGGCTGTCGCCACTCACAGGCGTTCCATGGAGCAAAGGGACAGGGCAGGAGCAGGACAGTGAACGAGCAAAGGGAAATTGAGAGACCCAGGAGGAGAGTAAGGAAGAAGAGGAGGGAGAACAGAGTCGGCTCAGGGGTTGGGGAGAGGGGCCCCCTGGGAGTGGCTGAGTGTCTCCAGCTTTCCCTGGGGGGCCAGGAGCCACCCCCTGAGGGGAAAGCACAGATGGGCTCAGCTCACTTGCGCCAGGGCCCTGCTGCAGCTACTTCCTCAATCTGCTTTAGGTTAGGTCTCTAGGTTCCACAGTGGAGGGAGGCTGGCCCAGAGGTCTCAGGGTTTTGGTAAGATCACGCACCCCACTGTGCCCTCTGTGCGTGCCTGTCAGAGTCCTGAGGCGAGCGTAGCCTGGCTCCTGCCTCCTTGAATGGTACCGGCTCTCCTTTCAAGCCAGCCTCACCAGCTGTGGTCTGGGGAGCACTAAGAAGGCAGCCCAGGTCCCTCTCTTTCTGGGAGGGAAGGAGCGAGGCCCACCACCCTCTGACTGAGCCACCCTACCTAGAGCTCCCTCAGGCTGAATGTGATTGTGTATGTGTCTGCTCAAGACGTGTGAGCGTAGGCAGGTGCTGTGCATGAGTGTGACTATGCTTGTGTGCTCGAGAACTGGAGTATATGCACAGCTGTGTGCGTGTGTATATGGGCAGATGTGTGCAGGCACACGGCTGTGCACATGTGTGGTGTGTGTGTTTGGGAATGCAGGCATGGGCATGGATGTGTGTGCACATGGGTATGAGTGTATGCAAGCGTGCACCCGGTGTAGGGTATATGAGCGCGTGGTGAGTGTAGACATGTTTCCACACAATGTGTGTGAGTGGGTGTGTGCTGGTGGAGTGTGTGTCCTCGATTCTCATGCACCCTACACTTTCCTTCCCATTGTTTGAAGTTTTGGGGAAATCCCTGCTAGAGACAGAATAGTAGATTCTTTGGGATCCCCTCGAATAAATTCCTTCCAAATGACTGTTTTTCAGGTAGACTTTCCTGCCAAGAAGTTCTCTTTCCATGTCTGTTGGCGTTTTCTTTCTGCCTCAGCAGCCCAGAGATGTAGAGACTATTGCTTTGTTTACTCCCTCTTCCTTACAAATCCACTGGTTCTGCTCTTTGCTAGTAAAGATCTTACTGTCTTTGCATCTCTTCCATCTCAGCAGGCTAAGCCCTAGGGAACTCAGAATCAAAAGGTCTCAGCTGAGAGTGGAATGGAGTATAGCACTCACTCAGCTCACATTTAGGTCTTTCTCTTTGAGGGGGACAAGAGAGTCCATTACTTTCTGACCAAACCTTGCCAAGGCCATGTGTACAGTGTCTGGGCAAGTCTAGGCTGCAGCCTAAAAACTGGAACTTAATACATTCCTAGCAACCATTGTGGGCTTTAAATCATTATCCAGAGGCCAGATATGGTATGCACACTTGTAATCCCAGCACTCAGGAGGCAGAAAGGGAGGATTGCAAGTTCAAGGTCACCCTTGCACAAAGCATGTTCCTGGTCTATAAAGTGAGACTGTGCAATACATACATACATACATACATACATACATACATACATACATACATACAGTCCCCTGGCAACCTTTTGGAACACTCTTGGACCCATTTTTGGACCAAGAAAGCAAAGCTCAGAAAGGTAAGGGAACGCTGCTAAGGTCACAGAGGCGGGTATACCAGACTCTCAAGACCCCGCTAGATCAGGGAGCTTGGCTTTCCCCAGTGACTCTCACAGGCTTGAACCCCCTCAGCACAGAGGATGAGACTGGGGTATGCACAGCCCCTGGCCGCCCCTTGTCAGTACACCCTTCCACATTGCGGGCTGCCCCTTCACCTCTCAGCTCACCCCAGGGTTCAGGCCAGATGCCTGCCCTGCCCAGACCTGCCCCAGGGATTAGACTCTGGCATGAATCCCTGTCTGCAGCCGGCAGCCAGCACTGAGAAAGCCAGTGGCATGTCCATGTGCACCCCAGCCCCTACTCACCTGCCTCTCCCTTGATGCCTGGTGGGCCCTGGGGTCCTGGGACACCTGGAGGGGAAAGGGAAGTCAGAGCACAGGTTGACAAGGCAGGGAAAAGGTAAAGGTCCAGAAGACAGAGGCCATACCTGGGGCTCCATCGCGTCCTGCTGACCCCTTGGCTCCCTTCTCGGCAGGTGGCCCCGGCAGGCCAGGGATGCCAGGCACACCTGGGGCCCCCTTTTGACCTGGAAAATGTAAGGAAAAGAGGCAGAGACACCAGTGAGTCAACTAACAAGGTGGGGTGACAACGCCATTCACTCAATTATTCACTCAACAAACTATCGCTGAGCATGAAGGCCCAACTAACCTATGTGCAAGGAAACACAGAAGACAAGCCAAAACTCTTACAAGGAGCTCAGGGCATAGAAGGCAAGAAAGGAAGGAAAAATCTCATAGATGATGTTTGCTGAGGGCAGGTGAATCAGACAGACCTGGGGTCAACTACAAGCATTGCCTTGCAGCTGGGTCACTTTGTGTAAGTTACTTCACTGTTTTGAGCCTCAGCTTTCTCAACAGTAAAACGGGGTTAAGGTGTGAGTTACACAGAGCTGTGCTGAGGTCACCCCATGGAGCCCTACATGGAACACACATGAGGCCAGCTCTGGACAAGTGGGACCTGTTATTGCTGCAAGTCGCATGGTTCTCTGCTGTTTCCAAGGACTGCTTTGCCGACAGGGGTTCACTTGAGTCTCACAACAACCTGGGGAGGAGCACAGTCCTGCCTGTATCCCAAGTCATGGGGGAGATGTGACATTTTGAATGGCTCTGGACTTCCTGAGGGCACACACTTCGAGAGAGGTGAGCAGGTCCCAGATGTGTTGGAGGCAAGGCCTGAACCCTTGCAAGACCTCAGTGGCTAAGGCTATGATGTGCTGTCTAGTTCAGAGGGAAATCTCAGCTCCATTTGTAAGGTCTGGCAGGTTCTATCATTTTGTATATTCCAGAAGGATGGAAGCAGAATTGGGGACTACAATCCCTCACTTCAGCACAGGCTCCCTGTTTATGTATCTCAGGGAAAAAAGACCATTGAGGGTTTGACAACTGGCTGCTGCTAGCCAGCTCTGTGACCTGCACAAGGGTCTTCACTGGGCCCAGCCCCGGTTCTCTTACTGTAATGTGGCAATGGCAACACCCATGCAGGGTCCTCAGGAGGATTAAATGAGGTGGTGTGGTACAGCAAAGAGGGCTTATCCAGCAAAGAGGGCTCCTGCTATGCTTATTAGTCAAATAGAAGAGGCCAGGACTTGAGACCCAGGGCACAGAGGATCGCCTGTCCCTGCTGAGCTGACTCTCCCAGTGGACAAAGGCTGGAGGCTTCTGTCCCTCGCAATTCTGGGGAAAATGCCCACTTGCAGACAGGCTGAGCCCAGTCCTCATAGGGGCTTTCCAAGGTGAACCTCTAAGATCCTGCACCTGTCAGGCTGGCTCTCCCCATCCTCTCTCGGCTACCCCTGCTACACTGTGGTGGCCTGGCTCTACACTCAGAGTCTAACTCAGCTCCTCCAAATTTGCTTGCATCTCAATGTACCTCTGAGCCTCAATTGCCTCATCTGTGAAATCGGGATAATAGCCTCTTGGAGTTAGTGTGAGGAGTCAACAAAACGTAAAGGAAAAGTACCTTGTACTTTTTTTAGGAGTTCCCCACCCCACTCATGCCACCCTGTGCCTGCCTAGTTCCTGCCCTGCCCAGCTTCATGTCCCATCCCTGTTTCCTTGCTCTTGAGCTCCAGGCACACAGGCTTTCCTTTGTCCCATTCCTCAACTCACCGAGCTCCCACGTTACCTCAGGGCCTTTGCATAGGCTACTGTGTGCCTGGGACTCATGTTTCCTGGCAACTTTCCCCTCGCCCAGCTGCAAGACACTTCCTCTAGGAGATTTTTATATTGCCTTACTCAGCACGCTGCCCCACCCAGTGGAGCAGTCACCAGGGCTATAACTACATTATACTCCACCCTACACAGGAAGGTCGGCAGGGCAGGGTCTCGTCTGGGCTCTTGTCTGGCTTCCCAGTGTCTACATGGTGCTTGCTCACCACAGATCTTTCAATAAATGTTCTTCGGGTTTTGTTGTTTGTTTGTTTTTGCAAGTATATTAGGGGTTTGAATGTAGGGTCTCCCACGAGTGAGGCAAGTGCTCTACCATTGAGTTATACACCTACCCCCTTTTATTTTTCATTTTGGGACAAGGTCTAGCTAAGTTGCACAGGCTGCCTCTGGCCTTGAACTTGCTATCCTCCTACCTCTGCCTCCCAAGTCACTGGAATTACAGGCATGAGCCATAGCACCTGGACAATAAATGGTTTTTGGAGGAAGTATAGAAGTCCAGGGCAGAGGAGGGTAGAAGAGGGCCAGGTGGGTTCCATAGTCTCCCTCTCTGAAACTTAGCTAAGTGCCATTTCCGTCCCATGCCCCCTGCACTGTGTCAGGAAGCCTGGGCCCAAGGGCAGCATTGGTAGCAGCAGATGCTGCTGTCTTAAGCAAAACTAGGAATTCAGAGCTCCACACCCAGCCAACCCTCCTCCTCATCTGTTCCCAGAGGTTTGACTACAAAATGAGCCTTTGGGAGCCCTTACCAGGCAAGGCAAGGCATGAGAAGGGAGGGGAAGGAGAGAAAGAGAGAGAGGGAGAGAGAGAGAGAGAGAGAGAGAGAGAGAGAGAGTCCAGGTTAGGGGGCAGGCGCCAGTCTCCCCCATAGGCCCACATGGGTGGGATGGGGGAGAGGCTCTGGGCAGACTAGTGATGCGTGATGAGAGGCTATGTTCCTACAACCCCAGGTCTTGGTATTGCTGTTTTGCCTGTCTAGTTTTGGGACTCCAGTGGGAAGAGAGAAGGAGAGAGAAAATACAGGGAGTGCTCTGTATTGGAAGGCTGGAGCCCCCACGGGGTGAGGGCAGAGGTTTCAGCCAGACTGGAGGGTTTGGAGGTCACAGGGTCAAACACATGGGTATGGTCAGGAGAGCCATCTTAGGAAGACCAGATGCTTGGCTGTGACTAGTAATCAGTTCCCAGGAGCTGCAGGTCCTGGGGGCGGCCCAAGCATGGAAAAGGAGTTCAGATCAGCCTGTTCCACACCCTGGGGGCCAGGTCCCAGATAGACCTGGAACACTGAGCCTAGAGCAGGTGACAGAGCAGAACCTGCTGACTTATAAAAGAGGCAAAAACATTGACCCTGTCAGGCAAAGCCACAGTTGTTGTTGAAACAGCCCCTCCTTAGAGGAGGCACCAATGCTCAGGCTGGGGGCTTTTTGAGCATAAACTTTTTAATTGTTCCAATAACAACAGAATAACAGCAGCAGCAGCGAACAACAATAACGACCCCACTGAGCGCTGGCCCTGAGGTAGGCTGGAGTGAGCCTTTTTCATTCATTTATTATTGTGCCCCCTCTTCCTATAGGTACCCCTGCATCCCAGGCAAATGGAGCTCAGACTTGCTCAAGGTTGCTCAGCTCCTGTGGGGCGGAGCCAGGGTTTGTTCTGGGCCTGCCAGTCATCAAATCCATGCTCCTGCCGCTGTACAAGGCTGCTGCACAGCTCCCCCTGGCCTCCAGGTGATCCAGGCGGGCCTGAGAAGCCATGGGGTTCTGTCCCAAGACTGTTATGAATATTTATGATCAGGATGAAGTTTTGGCCACTCAGTTGATGGACTGGAGCAGCCTGTGGGGGAGGTGTGTGTGCGTGAGCATGCATATGTGAGCATGTGTCCAGCACAGCACACTAGTGGGCTAGGGAAGAAAGGGCAAATAAGCTGCAGGCCTGGCCCTGGAGAGCACTTGCTGTTGTCAGTTTTTGCCCATCAAATCCCTTGGGTCTCCCAGCAGCCTTAGGAAGTGAACTGAATGACCACCATTGTTTTCTACAGCAGTGAGTCAGCAGCTGACTGAGGGTCCAGGAAAGTTAAATTACCAGCCCAGAGTCACACAGTGAGTGACCGGCAGACCTAGGCTTACATCTCAGGTCAGCCTGACTGTGCACACACACACTCCCACCAGTACAGGTCCCCAGGAGAGGGGGTCCCTATGACCTCGTGGAAGTGAGCGCAGCACTCTGTAGTGAGCACTCAGTGCCAGGTCAAGGCACCCAGCAAGAGTGCTTGTGGGAGATAAGGAGAGGGATCTTGAAAGTTGGGAAGCCTGGGACAGAGGGAGCCAAGGGGGTGGGTTTGGACTGGCCTGGGAAGAGGGTGAAGTTAGGAGGGGAAGAAGGAGTAGAGGGTCATGTCAGGCAGAGAGGATGGTGGAGGCCCCAGACTAGGGGTTCAGGCATAGTCTGGGGCCAGAGAGGTGATCCAGTTGAGGAGGGAGCCATGGGGAACCATTGGAAGGTAGGCTTGGGTCAGATGGGACATGGCCCCACAATGGCACAGATCAAGGAGCCCTTAGGGGAAGATTTTGAGGAGGGGCAGAACAGTCAGAAAGGAAATGGACCTACCTGGAGCACCTGGTTCACCTTTGATCTGGAACCACTCTGTAAGGGAAGGAGACAGCAGTGCAGGTCAAACTGTGGAGGCCCCTTTGGTTTTGTCCCTGAGTTCCCCTGAGAGCTCTCAGGCTCTGTGTTGGAAGGCTGGACAGCCCCCCACTTCAGGTGGAGTGCAGAGGTTTCAGCCAGACTGGGGGTATGGAGTTCATGGGGTCAAACACCTGGCTGTGTTCAGGAGAGTGGCCTTGGAAAGACGAGCTGTTCGACTGTAGCTCGTAGTCAGCTCTCAGGAGCTGCAGGTCCCAGGGAGAGGCACAAAGGTGGAAAGGGAACTCAGACCAGTGGGGTGCACTGGGCATTGCCCCACAATGGCTTGCAGAGGCTCACGGGCCTAAGGAAGGGCCTCTGTGTGTTGGCTTAATAGCTCCTTAACCTCTCAAGGGCAGGAGAGACACTGATGGTGTCCAAGCAGCCGAGCCTGGGCTCTGTCCATCTGTCCTCACCTCCCAACTCAGCCTTTGTCTTTTCTCCCTGGGGAGGCTGCAGCCTCTGGAAGGATCTGCCCTCCAGGACCCTGTGTCCAGGCCCCAGCCATAGGATCACCCAGCTCTCTGGGACCCGGGGTCCAGGGCAAGGAACCCAGCCAAGGCCAGAGCTCCATGTCATCAGGTAATCTGTGGCAGTCGGAGATGGCCTTGCCCACACAGGCCAGGGTGAAGCCCTTCATGTTCTAGGGGAGCTGAGAGAACAGAGGGTGCAACCTGGAGAGGACAGGGGAGGGGCCTAGGGTGTCTCCAGTTTGGGCTCTGTTTCCCCTGCCTGCAGCCCCAACACCGGAGCTACTGGTTTGCCCCAGCAGGTCAGGTTTTCCCACCCTTGGGGCTAGCCTGGTGCTCTTCCCCACTGCAGCCCAAGGTAAGTCGCTGCATGGGGCTATCCTGGGCACTGCCAGGCCCTGTGTCTTACATACTCTCCTAAATGTCCTGGATCAGTCTGGGGCCTTTATGATTCAGTCCTGGCCTTGAGTTGGTGCCTAAAGTCCTTGGCTGTTGAAGGCCACACTTTGTGTGGATAGGGCAGTAGATTCCCTGGTTTCTGACCCCAGAGTCTCATTTGCAGCCTTCCCTGAGCCTACAATTTCCAGCTTGTCTCACACAGCTCTCACCTGCTACTTTCTCCCCAGAGTCCCAGGTCAAGCCAAGATCCAGGATGCCCCTCTTGCCAGGGAAAGGGATTCAGATCTCATTGCATGGACAAACATCCCCTCCTTCTTCCTCCTCTGAGGAATCCCAACCCCAGAGGGGAAGAGGCCAGACCTGGGTTCCGAGTGAGGTTGTCTACGCGCTGAAGCAGCTGCTCCTGGCTGACATGGACCTGGGTGAGCTGAGCCTGTAGGACTTGCAGCCTCAATGCACCTGGAGCCAGGTGTGTCCTGGGGTGCACAGACTGCAGGAAGGAGAAGGATGCGCTGTCCTCAGTGGCCATTGTTCCATTGGGGACGTCCATCTCTAGGACCCGGAGCCGCTTCTGCAGATTCAGAACTGCCCCCCACCCCACAGCATCCTTTTAGGCACCTCATTCAAGCCTGAAGCATGGAAGAGATCCCCAACATGCTGCGTCACTTAGCCATGACTTCTGTGGGACCTAAATTTACAAACATGAACTCCGTGGGCAGTCAGAATCTGGTGTGAGCGCAAGCCTTTTCTACATCTTGGGCACGTCTGCCTCCACACTCAGGCTTCACATTGCGCAGCCATACAGCCTTCCTGTGTGGCCTAAATATGCGCCCACAGCATCCACCCTCAATCTGCAGCCCTCATGCAGTGAGACCTTCCTGCACGCCCGGATGTGGATGCAAGACAACTAACTTGCTGGTCCCACCTGAAGAGGCACCAGCAGCACTGAGGGGCATCCTTAATAATCTGCCTAACAAGAATTGATAACAGCTGTGACGCAGCATTCTTGAGTGACATCAGCATCTGCTGATGGAATTGGTTACTTTTACGTTTGGACTGGGAATACCTGGAAAGTTAAATCATGTTCAGATGAACACTGCAGTCAACAAAGCCCTTTCCCATCCAGAGGCTGAGGATCTTCTGTGTCAGGTGCACATTACACCTTTCACTGCACACACACACACACACACACACACACACACACACACACACCACCCTCAGGACTCTCCCCTCAGCCTGAGCCCTCCATCAGCGAGCCCCAGTCCACCAGTCCCACCACACCAGGAAGGATCACACAGGACCAATGCTACTTTACCTTGGAACACGAGCCACACGGAGCCTGCCGTGAGCAGGATCAGGTAGATGACCACTACAGCCATGATGAAGTTCCCCCCATTTCTCTTCTTGGGCTTCGGATCTGAAACACAAGTGAAGCAAAAGTCAGCTGCTAAAGAGAGCCCAGAGCAGGGGTCAGTCTTTGCCAGGCTACATCCAGGTGAGTAGGGATGTCCCTGGGAGGTCACATGGGAAAGACACCAAAGGCCATGACCCCTAAGTCTTCCCTGATGTTCATTTTTGCTACTAGGCAAGGAGTGCCACTATTAATCACTCATTTGTGAGGCTGAGCAAACAAATGTCCATGCTGTGTCACTAGCCAGAGGAAGTGGTTGTTGTTAGGTGCTGTTGAGTTGAATCTGACTCATAGTGACCCTATGTACAACAGAATGAAACACTGCCCAACACTATGCCATGCCTGTCACTATGTCAGTGCTTCTCTGCTATTTATAAGGTTTTCAAGAGCTCATTGTTTGAGGATTGTTTCGAGAGTGGGCTGCCAGATCTTCTCCTGATTTTGCTGCACTGATGATCAAACCCAGGGCCTCAGAGAGCACAGAGCAGCACTCTACCAACTGAGCCAAACCCCAGCCCCAGAGGAGGTGGTACAGGGACCTTATTCATTGTTCAACACCAGCATGATACCTACCCCACATTGGGGTTTAAACCAATGCCTATGGAATCAGTCAATGAACTCATATGAACAAATTGAATTTCAAAAGTCTAGGAAGAGGAGGAGGATTGGTCCCATTTTATAAACAATGAGCAAGGCTTGGAGACTTGAGTAACTTATTATATGTTTCAGATCTGGAATTCACAACCTGTCTTTTTTCCTTTTTGTTCAGATACTTAAATTTAAAAAGTAAAACATATTGGACACAGGGTAAACAATACAAAGGGCATGTCAAGGCTTAGTGACCATGCTTCAGTTCCTCGAGGTCCTTACCTGCTGAGCTGAGCTTTATTAGCATTC
The DNA here is from genome assembly GCA_007922755.1 of Pedetes capensis. Taxonomy (NCBI): domain Eukaryota; kingdom Metazoa; phylum Chordata; class Mammalia; order Rodentia; family Pedetidae; genus Pedetes; species Pedetes capensis. The sequence goes on from VMDO01000986.1 coordinate 232,771, forward strand.
TGAGGTGTACTCTTCCCTCATCCTTGCTCACACAGTCCCACAAACCTAAGTACAGTCATCCTTTGGGCTGGGTGGAACCCCTTCTGGGAGGATACTGGGAATGCAACTCATGGCCTTGGGGAGCACACAACCTTCATAGTGAGGACAAGTAACCTTGTGAGGTTAGCCTCACATTGAACACAAGATACACTCTCAAGGGCAGCACTAATCCTGATAAAATGTAACATGCAATGGGAATGGAAAGGTAAACTATGCTCCAGAGACACAGTATCCTAGAGGCAGGGGTGGGGTGCAGTGAATGCAATCATACTCTAAAGCCAGATAATAGGAGCATGGTGGAAGGCATTTGAGTAAAGATAAAGAGAGGAAAAGGTGATAGGCAGCATTGTGGGTGTGGTTCATGGATGTCCACTCTGATCCAGTATGATTTTATGACTCAGAGCTTCCTCTAGGCTGAGAGACAGGTATTTTTAGGAAGTGGAGATGTGAAACCTATGGGCATACCTAACTTGCTCTGTACAAAGGGAAGGGGCTGGTAACGATTTCACCTTTCCCACTGAACATTTCATCTCTTTGAGGGTGGGAGAAGCTGCAAAGGAAACATTTATTCTATGTTAGATCTGGTCCCTCAGAAAGAGCTGCTTGAGATGAGAGAATGAAAAGAGGCTCTGGTAGATCAGAACAGGCCTCTCTGGAGTAAAGCAGGGAGTCTGGGCAGAGATGTTAGGGAAGTAGCTTTCAGAAACGGACAGATCTACTGTCTGGTTGACAATGAAGATATGGCTCCAGAGGGAAATAAAAATGATGTTGCAATTCCATAAAAGATCAGAATGAAGTAAAAACATTCTACACCAACTCCAGTCTTCCCATGCCTGCCATCTCCCAGTGGCAGAAGGCCCTGGCTGCCACTCTCCTCTGCCATATGTGGTGGATATCTAGCAGGATGCTCTCCACCTCACGCCCTGCCCTGGGTGCCTGGTGGGCAGAGTCAGAGAAGGCCTGATGGATCCCACCCTGCACCTAGAACCACTAGGCAGTGTGGGGAAGTGCCTGCTGCCCTTGCACCAGCAGCGGGTCAGCAAGAACACCAGAGGCACTTAGTGAACAAAGCAGATCAGAATAGCATGGACAGGGCTATGAAAACAAGGGGATCATTGGAACTCAACCCACAAAAGTAGGCAGAAACTATATAATAAACCTAAATTGAAAGCTTTAAAGAAGATCTAAAGTCTCCTAACATAACTATGCAAAATGCATAGTACACAATGGAAAATCACTTATACTAAGAAGGACCCAGCAATCACCTCCCAAAACACAATCAGTCACTGATCCAATGAATAGCAGAAAAGCACTGACAATAGCATTTCATCTGTTGTACATAGGGTAGCTATAAGTCAGACATTGACTTCATAGCACCTAACAACAATAAGAATAGAGAAAATCACAACTGCAATGAGAAGAGACAACTGATACCAACACTGAGATGACAAAGATGCTGGAATTATCTACCAGGATTTTAAAGCAGCCATAACACTACTACTTTAATGATATACTACAAATACTCTTGAAACAAATGAGAAAAATCTCATAACAGAAATAAAAGATATAAAAAAGAATCAAATGAAAGCTATGGAAGAAAGAAAGGAAAGAAAGAAAGAAGAGAAAGAAAGAGAAAATCAGGAAGGAGAGAAGGAAGGAAGGAAGGGAAGGAGAAAAGAAAAGAAAAAATAAAAAGCACCAAAAATGTTAAAAACTCATCAAATAAGCTAAATAGTGTAATAAATGTGACAGAAGAAGCAGTGAACTCAATAATAGAGCAACAGAAATGATCTAGCCTGAAAAACAGAGAAAAGCAATGGAAAAAAACATGAACAGAGGTTCAGAGACCTGTGGGCCTAACAAAATGGCCAGCATTTATAGCACTGATGTCCTAGAAAGAGTGTGGGGCTGAAAAAATATTCAAAGAAATAATGGCCAAAAAATCCAAGTTTTGTGAAATACACAGATCTACAGATTAAAGAGTGTATTAGTCACTTTCATGCTGCTGTGACAAAATGCCTGACAGAAATAACTTAAAGGGGGAAGGGTTTACTTTGGCTCATGGTATCAGAGGGTTCCATCCATCATACCAAGGACAGCATGCCAGGGCAGCTCAGTTGACATCATGGTGGATCAGGACGCAAAGAGCAAGATAAGAATTCAACAGGGATAATATACCAACAAAGACCTGTTCCCAGTGACTGCCTTCAGCTATGCCCCACTGCCCAATGTTTCCACAAATCTCCAAAAACTAGTGCCACCAGCTAGGACCAGGAATTCAAATCATGAGACTGTTGAGTACATTTCATATCCAATCCATACCGAGTAAATCTCAAACAGGATACACTCAAAGAGCATTGTAAAGAAAAATATGAAAAAAATCTAAATATAGAGAAAATTAAAAATCTAAAGAAAAAGAAAAAATATTGAAAGGAACTAGAGAGAAATGACATATTATCTACAAAGAAATACTGATTTGAATGACAACAGGTTCTGTTTCTGAATCTGGAGACCAGACATAGGTGGCATAACATATTTTGTGTGCTGAAAGAAAAGAATGGCCAACCATGAATTCTACTGCCAATGAAAATATTCTTCAGGACTGAATGGGAAATACAGACATTCTCAGATGAAGGAAAATGAAGAGAATTTATTTGCTAGCAAATAGAACTTTAAACAATGATGAAAGGAAATTCTTCAGATAGGAAACAATAATAGAAGTCCTTGTCCTAGAATTTCAAAAAAGAAAGAGAACAATAGAATGGGTAAAAGTGGGGATATATATTAAATCATTCTGCTTATGAATTTCTAAAATCACACTAGATGTTGAAAAACCATAATACCATCTGATATTGTGTACACTGTATGTAGAGGAAATACTTGACAATTATATGCATATTTTATATATAGTAGAGAGTATAGAATAAGTTTATTAAATACAGAGAATATTTGTTGTTGTTAGGCACCTTCGAGTTGGTGTCCAACTCATAGCGACCCTATGTACAACAGGTGAAACATTGTTGCCAGTGCTTCTCTGCTATTCATGGAGTTTTCAATGGCTGATTATTTTTTTGGGAGTGGGTTGCCAGGTCCTTCTCTCAAGCCTATAGCACCTGGTGTTCCCAGGTGGTAATCCATCCAAGTACTAACCAGGCCCCATCCTGCTTAGCTTCTGAGATCTGACAGGATCAGACGTTACAGTGGTACAGATGCAGGCATTAAAGAAAGAGAATATAGACATAGATTATAAAGGCAGTACACTTTCAAGATGTGAAGGCAGGCAGTAGGAAAGGTCTATGGCTGATAATTATATCCTAAAAGTGGAGAAGGTTCAAGTACATAAATGGAAATAAGATTTCTACACCTGACTTGAAGTGGTAAAATGTTAATGCCAATAGACTGTGACACATTCTGTATTTATGTTGCAATACACGGAGAAACTCTTAAGAAAAACTATTCAAAATAATATAATAAACACACTATAAATAAATAAAAATGGAATTTTAAAAAGTGTTCAAATAATCCATTGTGATGTAAGAAAGAGAAATAAGGCTGGTCATGGCGGTACACGCCTATAATCCCAGCAACTGGAGAGGAGGGAGGAAGAGTGCACACCAAGGCCAGAGGTAGCCTGCGTAACTTAGCGGCACCCTGTGTTAAGGTAACTAAAAAAGGTGGTTGGGGGCACCACCCAATGGTGGAGCACTTGCAAAATATGCACAATGTCCTGGGTTCAACTCCTTTGTACCAGAAAAAGAGAGAGAGAGAGAGAGAGAGAGAGAGAGAGAGAGAGAGAGAGAGAGAAATAGATGAACAAGAAATAGTGGGGGAAAAATAGAGCTATACAATAAGATGGCAGATTTGAGCCATAATATACCAATAATTATCTTGTGTGTAAATGGCCTAAAAATACCAATCAGAAGACAAATATTGGCAAACTGGTTACAAAACATGACTCAACTGGATGCTATCTTTAAAAAAACAGCAGTAGAAAATCAAATTACATCAAGCAACCTGATATAACTGAAAAGAGAAAGAGGCACATCCACAATTACAATTGGGGACGTACTCTAACACACTGCTCTCTGCAATTGGTAGAAAAGCAGTAAAGACACAGAAAACCAAACACAGTCAACCAACAGGATCTAATGAACACTTCAAGAGGACTCTATACAGTAACTGCAGAATATACATTTTTTTCAAGCACACATAGGACAGTATAGACAATAAACTAGGTCATAAAACAAACCTCAATAAGTTGTAAAAAAAAATGAGGTGATACAGAGTATTTCCCTTGACAATAATACAAAAAAAAAAAAAAAAAAAAAAAAAAAAAAAAAAAAAAAAAAAAAAAAAAAAAAAAAAAAAAAAAAAAAAAAAAAAAAAAAAAAAAAAAAAAAAAAAAAAAAAAAAAAAAAAAAAAAAAGAAAAGAAAAGAAAAATAGAAATCTATACTAGACAACAGAAATCTCCAAATACTTGAAAATTGAAAAAAAAATCTTCTAAGTAATGTATGAGTCATAGAGAAAATCTCTAGAAAAAATTTTAAAGTAAAACTGAATGAAAATAAAGGTACAATATATCAAAATTTGTGGGATATAGCTAATGAGACACCAAGAAGGAAATTATAGCACTAACCGCTTACACCAAAAATGAAAAAGATTTCAAATCAACAGATTAAGTTGCTACCTTAAGAAACTAGTATGAAGAAGAGAAAAATAAACCCTAATTAACCACAAGCCTGCAGCTGTACCACTTGGCATCTGATCCTGTCAGATCTCAGAAGCTAAGCATGGTTGGATCTGGTTAGTACTTGGATGGGAGACCATCTGGGTGCTCTAAGCCTGGGAGAAGGACCCAGGAACCTACTCCCAAAAACCAATCAGCTATTGAAAACCTTATGAATAACAAAGAAGGCACTACAATTGTGTTTTGCTTATTGTACATAGGGTTGCTATGAGTCAGACACTGACTCCACAGCACCTAACAACAATAACAATCAACCACAAAAAGGAAATAATAAAGATAAGAGCAGTAGTCAATGAAATTTAAAATAAGAAGATAAAAGAGAAAATCAATGAAACGAAAACTAGTTCTTTGAGCAAAATCAATACAATTGACAAATCTCTACTAAGAATGACAAAGATAAAAAGGAAAGAAGATACAAATCATCAATATCAAAAATGAAATGGAACGTGCTGGGAGCGGTGGCGCACGCCTGTAATCCCAGTGGCTCGGGAGGCAGGAGGCAGGAGGCAAGTTAGAGACCAGAGGCAGTCTGCATAACTTAGAGAGACCCTGTTTCAAAAAGTAAAACATGGGCTGGGGACGCAGCTCAGTGGTCCAGCACTTGCAGAGGATGCAGGCGCAAGGCCCTGGGTCCAACCGACAGTACCACCAAAATAAATAAATAAACAAATAAATAAAATGAAATAAAATAAAATAAAATGGGATTTCACTACAGAACCTGAAGCAACTGAAAAGAAAGTAAGAGCATATTATTACTAACTTTATGCTCATATTTTAAAGAAAATGGGCCAAATCATCACAAGCTACAAGCTACCAAAATACAGCCAAGATGAAATAGAGTCTGAATACCTATAACCACTAGATAAATGAAATTTTTAGTTAAAAACTCCCTCCAAAAATATTCATTCTCAGTATTTTCCTTGAGTGTCTTAATAAATATTTAAAGGTTAGAATAAATTTCATTTAACCTCACACTTTTTATGAGGTCAGAATTATTCTGATATTAAAAACTAAACAAGACAGTTAAAATTAATTAAAAAAAAAGAAAAAGAAGAAGGAGGAGGAGAAGGAGGAGAAAAGAAAAGCCACAAACTAAGGAGCAGTATCTATCATGAACTTTGACACAAAAGTCTTCAACAAAATATTAGTAAATCACATCAAGCAATGTATACCAAGAATTATATGCCATTACCAAGCAGGATTTATTCCAAGTATGTGAAGATGGTTCAATATTTGAAAATCAAGCCAAATAACCCACTAGATCAATGAGGTAAAGAAGAAAATCCACATAACTGATGCAGAAAAGCACTTGGAAGAATAAAATTCATAGTAAAACTCCCATGATTCTACTTATAGCTCATAATAAATAATAAACTCTTAACTAAAATTCTCAGCAAACTAAAGTAGAACCTCTCAGCAAACTCTAAACTGAAAACAAAGTATTGATGAAACATCTAAAGCTAACATCATACATAGTGGTGACAGGCAATGATTTCTCCTTAAGATTGGGAACAAGGCAAAGATGTCCATCCTTGGTCTTATTCAATATAGAAGCAGGAAGTTTTAGTAAGTACAATAAGGAAAAAAAGAAATTAAAGACATAGATAAGAAAGGAAAAATATGTTCCTATTTGTAGAAATGACTGTCTATGCAGAAAACTCCAAAGAATCTAAAAAAACAAGTTCCTACAACTAATAAGTTCCCCAAAGCTGTAGGATACAAGATCAACCATGGAATTCAATCACATTGCTACATACTAACAAAAAACAAGTGGAAATCAAAATAAAATATAGCAGCATTGATAACCACTCCAAAGAAAATGAAATATTTAGATATAAATCTAAAAAACAGATATAGGATCTGTATGGTGAAAATGACAAAATTGTGGGTTTTTAAAAATCAAATATACAGATGAAGAGATATACTATGTGCATGAATTTAAGAATGATTATAGTAAAGATGTTAACTGTCCCTATATTTATATATGTTGTTGTTGTTAGGTGCCGTGGAGTCAGTATCCGACTCATAGCGACCCTACGTACAGCAGGCGAAACACTATTGTCAGTGTTTCTCTGCTGTTCATAGGGTTTTCAATGGCCGATTGTTTTTTGGGAGTGGGTTGCTGGGTCCATCTCCCAAGCCTGCAGCACCTGGTATTCCCAGGCAGTCTCCTATCCAAGTATTAACCAGGCCCGACCCTGCTTAACTGCTGAGATCTGACGGGATTGGATGCCACAGGGCTATGTCTGCAGGCATATTTATCTATAGGTATAACACAATTCCTATGAAAATTCCAGCAGAGTTTTTTTTTGGTAGATATAGACAAGCTGATACTATAATTTATATGGAAAGGCCAGACCGTGTGTGTGTGTGTGTGTGTGTGTGTGTGTGTGTGTGTGTGTGTGTGTGTACACATACATATGTATGTATGTGTATGTATGGGGGAAGGACCTGGCATCCCACTCCCAAAAGAATTAGCCTTAGTAAACCCTATGAATGGTAAAGAAACACTGACATAGTGCTGGGCATGGTAAAGTGTTGGGTAGTGTTTCGTTCTGTTG
>VMDO01000987.1:0-66592 GCA_007922755.1 Pedetes capensis
TGTCATCTGCATAACGCAGGTTGTTAATGAGTCTTCCTCCAATCTTGATGCCGCGTTCTTCCTCATAAAGTCCAGCTTCTCGGATTATTTGCTCAGCGTATAAATTGAAGAGATAGGGTGAAAGTATACAGCCCTGATGCACACCTTTCTCAACTTTAAACCACTCAGTGTTTCCTTGTTCTATTCGAACAACTGCCTCGTGGTTCATGTACAGCCTACAGCACTTGGTTTTCCCAGGCGGTCTCCCATCCAGGTACTAACCAGGCTGGACCCTGCTTAGCTTCCGAGATCTGACGGGATCGGATTCCACAGGGCTATGGCTGCAGGCATTCTTATACCACTATTCTTTTAATATTTGCATAATCATGAGAACCTCAACACTTAAACATATAACCTAAAAATTATATTGTAAAGCTGGTACCCTTGAAAATGTCAATGTGACATCTATATGTAGAGAAATGTAAAGAGAGTGGACTTTTAGGACTGTCATAATAACACTATTTACAGTGTTAATATTTGTCCTAAATTTTCGGGACCCTAGAAGTCTGTCAGCTTTGTTGTGCTATGGGGGTTTGGGTGTTGCTGCAATGCTGAAAGCTATGCCACTAGTATTTCAGATACCAGCAGGGCCACCCATGGTAGAAAGTTTCAGTTGAGCTTCTAGACTAAGACAGACTAGGGAGAAGAACCCAGCAGCCTACTCCCAAAGCAATTAGCCATTGAAAACTCTATGAATAGCAGAGAAGCACTGTCAAATATAGTGCCAGAAAATGAACCTGTCAAGCTAGAAGGCAGTCAATAAATGACTGGAGAAAAGTTGCTTCCTCAAAGGGGGTTGATCTTAATGACAAGAATGGAGTAGAACTCCTGGGACCTCCTTTTGCTGATGTGGCATGACTCAAAATGAGAAGAAACACAGTGGCTGCAACAATGGTCTTAACATAAGATGGTGTGCATGGCACAATGCTGGGTAGTGTTTTGTTTTATTGTACACAAGGTCACTATGAGTGGGATCCAACTCAATGGCACCCAACAATGATAAGAAGATAACTTTATATAATTACTGATATGAATTTCTCTAACACCTCTGATATGAATTCTCTAACACCACAACACCTAACAACAACAACAACAAGACCTAAGAACTTCAAATGAGACCCTGTAATGGGGGTGGAAGGCTGCCCCCCAGTTATACTATTTAAAAAGTGTTATTTTGAATAAATGCATATAAAATATTGTATAGTTTACACTGTTTTTATCTTGTGTGTGGTTAATGCCTAAGGCTTTTTAAACTTGGAACATTCACTATGGTTAAATAAAGTCTTAAAATGTAAATATTTTATTAATAAAATTAAATATTTGAATGATTTCTTCTTTAAAAAATCAAGCCAAATGAAGAAAATAATAGATAAGAGTAAAGATTAATAAAATTGGAAAGAAAAACAATAGAAAAGACCACTGAATCCAAAACCTAATTCTTTGACAAGATTATAATTTTTAAAACTTCTATGCACATTGACCAAGAAAAAAAGAGAGCAGTCACAAATTATTGGTATCATAAACCCTACAGATGTTAAAAGGATAATAAAGGAATATTATCATCAGTTGCATTCCCACATAAATTTGACAACTTAAATAAAATCAACCAATTCACTTAAAGACAAAAACAAAAATTCACTCAAGAAAAAAAATAGATAACCCAAAACAGTCCTTTAATTTCACTCTGTTGTCTTTTCATATTATCTCACTTATTCTTTTTGTCTTTTCTGGAGTAGTCTATATTTACCACATCATCTTGCATTCTGTTTAGGGCAATATGATTTCTGAAAGTCTTGTCTGTTTTTTAGAGGTCTCCACAAAGTTGTCAGTATGCTATTTCCTTCTCTTTGTTGTGATATATTTATTTATGCCTCCTCTGATTTATTTTGAATGAATAATACAATATTTTTCAATATATGGTCTGCCTTAGCCTCAGCATCCACTTCAGAGATGGATAAATTCTCATCATAGATGCACCAGTGAAGAGAAGGTTGAAGAGCTCAGCTCCTGGTCCAAATCTAAGTTTCTAGCCTACACCCAGCATGGATTTCTGCTCTTTTGAAACAACACAATCTCCTCTTCTTTCTATCTAACTTGGTAAGCTCCCAGGAGTTTTCCCTTCTGCCCCTGCCAGCAGTTCTTCACCTATGAGGAACAATCAAGCATCCCTGGAGTTCTCCCCTGAGAGTTCATGTCTCTCTGTGTAGAGCAGTCCAGTGCAGCCCAGTGGCAGGGCACCTGGTTATCAAGTGCAAGGCCCTGGGTTCAATCCACAGCGTTGGGGGGGAAAAAAGAGTCAAACAGTGGGGACCTCCAGTTTCCAGTTCCAGTGGAAGTTGCCACTCTGTCCTAACAACAAATAAAGCTAAACAAATGGGGGGGGGGAAACACAACCAATTCTTTTTAGATCCTTAAAAGAAGTGAAAACCCAGGGTAAACCATTACACGTAGATCATAGGAGCAAAAACAAAAGAGTAGCCATCTTGTGGGAACAAGTACAGGGTAAGAAAACTTAGACTGCAATGGTGTATTTGCTGGTGGCTCAGAAAAGACACGTCTAAGACCTAGGAGCCTTTAGCCATAGCCCTGTGGCATCAGATCCTGTCAGATCTCAGAAGCTACGCAGGGTTGAGCCTGGTTAGTACTTGGATAGGAGATTGCCTGAGAACACCAGGTGCTGTAGGCTTGGGAGATGGACCCAGCAACCCACTCCCAAAAATCAATCTGCCATTGAAAACCCTATGAATAGCAGAGAAGCACTGACAATAGTGTTTCGCCTATTCTTTGTAGGGGGCTGGGATTTAGCTCAGTTGGTAGAGCGCTGCCCTGCAGTCTCTGAGGTCCCAAGTTCAATTCCCAGCACCGCAAAAATGGGAGAAGGGCCTGGCAATCCACTCCCAAGGCAATCCCGAAATAGCCATTGAAAACCCTATGAGGGTCGCTATGAGTCGGATACCGACTCGATGGCACTTAACAACAACAATTCTTTGTAGGGTTGCTATGAGTCGGATACCGACTCCACAACACCTAACAACAACAACAACAAGACCTAGGAACTTCAAATGAGACCCTGTCATGGGGGCGGAAGGCTGCTTTTGTGAGTTTTCCCTTCAAAAGTTTGACCAGGATGTCATCGTAAATATCAAAGAAAAATACACTTGTATTCTAGCAGATGAAAATGAAAAGGAATCACATTGCAATCAGCAAGAGAATTCTTATTCTTAACAAAGTCTACTCTTAGAAAGAAACTATTAACCAAACTCTAACTTGACCTGGGAGAATGGAAACACCCGACCCTGGGCCCTCTAGCCATCCTGCCTTACCTAAGAGGAGGGTAGGGACTACGGACCATGTGTCAAATTCACAGGCCAGAGTCATAGGTTTACTAAAAGACTGAGACATATTCATGAGCTATCCAGTGCTCCCACCCCCACACTTTGTCATCACACTGTTAAAGGCTTATTCACCACAGCTCCTTCTACCTAGTACATTCCAACTACCTAGAAAAACTACAAGGCATAGTAAATAGCAAAAGACAGTTTGAAGAGACTGAGAAAGCATCAGAACCAGACATGGCAAGGATTCTGGAATTACCAAACTGAGACAGATTATGGGACCCACCTCCCTCTGGGGCACTGGGCAGGTATTAAGTATTGTTAAAAGCACCATTAAGCACTGATAAAATCAATATTGATGTGAAATAATGAGTTTTTATTTCCTGTAAATACCCCTTCTGATGTCTATCTTCCTGTAAATAAGCAAAGATGTGGGGGATGGAGCAATTTGACTCTCTAATTGGCAACCTTGGACTCTCCTTTTCTGCCTTGCCTACCTTGAGCAAAGGACTGTCAGTTAAGCAGCCGGTCAAACCATCATTGTACCAGTGCCAGCTATACTGAGGCTACACAACTGTCACTGCTGCTTGCTCAGACTCCTGAAGTTGCAGCCCCAGTCATTACTGTTTCAAACAGTTTGCACCAGACGTTTTGCTCTCATAAGCCTCAATGAACTCTATATGACCCTGTGACTAATCCAGGTCAGAGGGAGAACACTTCCCCTGATAGCCTAGCAGAGGGACTATTGTGATTGGTGCAAAAGGGCCTATGCCATGATTGGTATAAACAGAAGGCTTCATTTGCATTAGAGACTTGCTGTGATTGGTACAAATACTCCTTCTCTGGCTATATAAGAAGGCTGTTTAGCTCACTTAGAGAGTCAGCTAGGAGATACCATCCCATGCTGCCCCCTGGTGTTGTAGGCAACATTAGGCCTAATAAAAGGCTTCTCTCATGTGGTCTTTTTGCTTACTTTCAATATAGTGGGCTGAGTTGATAACACAAAAACAGAAGCAGCAGAGATAGCAGAACAGCAGAGCGAGTAGAACAGTACCAGCAGAGACAGCAGAGCAGTCAGCACCCTGAGCTGCAGAAGTAGTGGAGCAGCTGGCTGCTTGACAGCTGAAGAAGATATGAGACTGAAAGACCAGGAGCTAGCAGAAGCAGAAGCAGCAGAAGGTAAGCAATAGCTGCCTTCTGAACTGTGGTAATAGTGACAGTCGCCATAACAATAAGATGCAGCTGAATATTTGGAGAGCATGACCACGGTAGGAAGAAGAGGGATAGCAAAAGAGAGAGAAGGTTATAAGGAAAACTTCAAGCTCTGGTTGCTGGAAGAGTTCCAAAGAACTATCAAGGCCTTGGGGCTATAACACTGGCTACTGTCAAGGGCTGAGTAATCTTGACCTTCTTGGCCTATATAAGAGATGTAACACTAGAGAGATCCACTTACCACTGCTTCTCCTGCCCATCTGCTGTCACTGATGGATAAAGTAGACAGGATGCAAGAACAGATAGTCAATGTAAGCAAAGAAATAGATATCCTAAGAAAGAACCAAAAAGAAATGCTAGAGCTCAAGAAAATTGTAACATAAATGAAGAATACTAATCCTTCTCAAACTCAAAAAATTAAAGAGGAAGAAAAACTTCCAAACTCATTACCTTTATACCAAGAAAACTATAGGCCATATTCCTGATGAACATAGGTGCAAAAGTCCTAAAATCCCACGTAGAGTATAGCACGGTAATGATAATTAGTAACAATGTATTGCACTCTGGCAATTCACTAAGACAGTACAACATAAGTTTTGTCACCACACATATACATACAAAAGAGAACAATGTAAGGTAATAGGTATGCTAATTAGCTTGACTGTTGGAATCATTAATAAGGAATACTTATATCAAAACAATGCATTTTCTACCTGAAATATATACAATTTTTATTTGTCAATTCTGCCTAAATGAAGGTTAGAAATAATAGCAAGAATGTATTTGAGTATGTAATTTTATGTATATATTTTGTATATGTGTGTGCTCAATTACAACTGAAATGGATGCTGATAGTACAACAGATGAGGAGTAATAGTTTTATTTTGTTTGAGGCCAGCCTGGACTATGACACTATCTCAAGAAACCAAACCAAAACAAAACAAAACAAAAATGACAAAAAACAGAAAAAAGAGGGAGGCAAAATCAGGAATAAAGAACAATAGGTACAAATAGGAAAAATTAACTCATGACTGATAATAATCCAACTATATCAATAATCACTTTGAATGTCAATGGTCTAATTGAAACAATTAAAACACAGAAATTGTCAGAATGGCTCAAAAGACAAGGCCCTACTACATGTTGTCTATAAGAAAACCACTTTAAATAATAAAGACATAGGTTGAATAAAAGTAAAGAGATGAAGAAAAATACACAGTGCTAATCAAACAAAGGCAGAGTGGCTATATTAATTCCAGAGTAAACATCAAAGATAGGAAAATTATCTGGGACAAAGGGGAGCATTACATAATGATAGAAGGTCACTATTTCAAGAAAACATAACAATCCTTAGTATATGTGTCCAACAACAGAGCATCAAAATATGTGAGGCAAAAACTCATAGAATAGCAAGAGGAAATAAGTGAATCTACTATTATATTTGGAGACTTCGATGATCCTCTATCATAAACCAAATAGAAGGACAGCATTAAATTTAATACACTATCACCTGCAAATAGTTCGCTTCTATAGAAGACTTTGCCCAGCAACAGCAGAATACACATTTTTCTCAAGCTTTCATAAGGCATTCATGGGGACAGACTCTCATTCTAGGCCATAAATCACACTTTAACAAATTTAAAGGAATAGAATTTATACAATATTTGCTCTCATAGCTCAACAGAATTAAATTCAAAGTCAGTAATAGAAAGATAACTGAAAAATCCCTATTAGACTCTGAATAACCTGCCAAGCATGGTGGCACACACCTATAAACCCAGCACTCAGGGGGCTGAAGCAGGAGGTTTGATGTGAGGTTAAGGCCAGCCTGGTCTATATAGCAATTTCCAGCCTCGCCCACAGTGAGACTCTGTCTTGAAAAACCAAAATTAAACAAAACAAGACAAAACAAAATAAATTTTGAATAACACATGAGCTAAAGAAAAAATCTCAAGAAAAAAAATTAAAAATATTTTTAAAGAAATGAAAATAAAAACACAACTTGAAGTTTAATGAAGTGAGCAAAAGCCATGCTTTGAAAGACATTTATAGCATGAAAAGTAAGCCTTTAAGAAGAAGAAATATATGAACTCAATCATCTAAGCTTCTACCTTAGGAAACTAGAAAAAGAAGAACAAATTAAATCTAAAGTAACCACAAGAAAAGAAAAAATAAGGCAAGGTTGTCCCCTCCCCATTGCTTTCCACTATTCTATTGGAAGTCATGGCTAATTCAATAAGACAAGAAAAGGATATAAAACACAAACTAATTAGAAGGAATAAATAAAACAGTCTTATTGTCTATTTAGAAAATCTGAGGAACTGTCAATAAAAACTCCTGTTATTATCGTTAATAACAACAACACAGCAAGATTGCAGGATACAAAGATAATATACAAAAGTGAATCAATTATGTACAAGATGTATTTGAGGGAAACTAGAAAACTGTTGAAAGAAATTGAAAAACTAAATGAATAGAGAGATAACCTATATTCATGGATTAGAACTCTCAGTATTATCAAGATATCAGTTCTTTCCAACTTCATCTATAGATTCAGTGCAATCTCAATAAAAATCCCAGCAAGTTTATTTTGTAGATATTGACAAACTGACCCTAAAGTTTACATTGAGAGGGAAAAGAACCGGCATGGCCAGCTCAATACTGAATAAAAACAGAGGAATGACACTACCTGACTTCAAGACTTACTATACAACCACAGTGATCAGACAGTGTAGTATCAGTACCAGGATGGACACATCAATAGAACAGAATAAAGAGCCTGGAAATAGACTCACATAAATAGAGTCAATGGATATTCAGCAAAAGATCAAAGGCAAAAAATTTTTAAAAAATCAAAAAGATAGCTTTTAAAATAGTGCTGTAAAGGGAAAAATCTACATGCAAAAAGAAATTAATCTAGATACAGAACTTAAACCTTTCACAAAAACGAACTCAAAATGGATCATAGACCTAAATGTAAAACTACAAAAGTTCTAAAAGACAACAAAGGAGAAACTTGAGATGACCTCATTTGGAAATGGGTTTTTGTTTTCGTCGTACTGAGGGTTGAACTCAGGGCTTTGGGCATGCTAAGCAAGCACTCCACCAATGAATTGCTGCACCTCTACTCCTTTATTTTTTTTCCTGTACTGGTGGTTGAACCCAGGGCCTGGCACTTGCATGCTTTGCAAGTGCTGTACCACTGAGCTGTACCCCCAGCCCATTGTTTTACTTTTTGAGACAGGGTCTCACTAAATTACGCAGACTGCCTCTAGTCTCAAACTTGCAATTCTCCTGCCTCCTGCATCTGCCTCCCAAGTTGCTGAGATTACAGGTGTGCCCCACGGCACCTGTTTCCTTTTTTTTTTTTTTTTTTTTTTCATTTTTTATTTTGATACAAGTTCTCACTAAATTGTGCAGGCTGCCTCTAGCTTCAAACCTGTGATCCTCCTGCCTCCACCTCCCAAGTAGCTGGGAATCCAGACATATACCATAATGCCTGGCTTGGAGATGAGTTTTTAGATATAAAACTAAAGGCATGATCCATGAAAGAAAGAATTTATAAGCTAGCTTCATTAAAATTAATATTTTTTAGCTGGGTACAATGGCACACACTTGGGAGTCAGAGGGAAGAATATTGCAAGTTCAAGGCTAGAGGCAGCCTGAGTAATTTAGTTGAGACCTTGTCTCTAAATAAAAAATAAAAGTAGGCTGAGGGTTCAGCCCAGTGGTAGAGCACTTGGAAAGTATGTGTGAGACCCTGGGTTCTGCCTCCCAGTACTACAAAAAGAAAGAGGGAGAGAATTACAGTGAGAGGGGAGTAGAGAAAGGGAGAGAGAGAAAGAGAAAGACAAACAACAGCCTAAGAGAAAATATTTCCAAAAGACATATATATGGTGAAGGACTATTATCCAAAATATACAAAGAATTTTAAAACTGTATAATGTAAAACAAATAGCCCAATAGAAAATGATCCAAATGTTCTCAAAAATATAGGAAGGATCCCAATATAAATAGAAACTTAACGTTCTTGCTTTACTTAAAAACATCATGTGGCCCTTTCAATATTTGAACTGCTAGCTAGTCAATCACATCTATATGTTTTTGGACCTTTTAAAATCTTACAGAAATAAGTGACATTTTAATATGCAAATATAATATGTTAGAAAATGTTATTATTTTATCTGTCTTAACATAATTTAAGTTGTAGCTGTGTCATTGGAAATATTTTTAAAGTATTCCATATTCATACTGCCTGTGTTAATGCTTTTTAAAGATAATATACATCAGATGTATTTTTTCACTTAGCATAAGCTACTATTTAAGTTTTCCTTGGATTTTTGTTCATAAAGAATTGTCTGAAGGGTAGTATCCTCTCAAACCTTGTGAATAAACACATTTTTACATTATGTATTACTGGTTTTATTCCATTAAAAAAAAAAGAAAGAAAAGAAACCAAAGACCTCCCCAGATACCTCATCAAAGAAGATAGACAAGAAGCAAGTAAGCCTATGCAAAGATGCTCCACATCTTATATCATCAGGGAAATGAAAATTAAAACAATGAGGTACCACTACATACATATCAAAATGGCCAAAATTCAGAACTCTGGCAAGACTGATGAAGATGTGGAACTGTCCCATTCATTGCTGGTGGGAATGCAATATTTTACAATCTCTTTGGAAGACAATTTGACAGATTCTTGCTAAACTTAACAAACTCTACCATATGATCCAGCAAGTAAACTCATTGGTATTTACCCCTAAAAAGGAAAAACTCATTTTCACACAAAAACCTCCACGCTGATGTTTATATAAACTCAAACCATAGTTGCTAAAAACTTATAAGCAACTGAGATTCCCATTGGGGGTAAATGAATAATCTGTGATACATCCAAATAATGGAATATTGTTGTTGGTTGTTGTGTATTGTCAAGTTGGTGTCTGACTCATAGTGACCCTATGTACAACAGGCAAAACAGTATTGTTAGTGCTTCTCTGCTATTCATAGGGTTTTCATGACTGTTTTTTGGGGAGTGGATTGCCAGGTTCTTCTCCCAAGCCTACTGCACCTGGTGTTCCCAGGCTGTCTCCTATCCAAGTACTAACCAGGCCCTACCCCGCTTAGCTTCCAAGAATTGAGGGTATCAGACGCCACAGTGGTATGCCTGCAGGTGATGGAGTATTATTCAGTGCTTAACACATATGAGCTGCTGAGCCATAAAATGGCATGAAGGAGCTGGGCTTTATGGCACATGCCTATCATCCCAGCAACTCAGGAGGCAGAGGCAGGAGGATCATAAGTTCAAGGCCAGAGCCAGGCTGCATGGCTTAGTGAGACCCTGTGTCAAGATAAAAAATGAAAAAGGGCCTGAGGGTGGGGTTTAGTGGTAGGGTTCTTGCAAAGTATGTGCGAGGCCCTGGTTCAACCCCCCCCCCAGTACCCCAGTACCACAAGAGAAAAAAAAAGATATAGACGAAATTTAAGTGTGTATTACTAAGTGAAAGAAGCCAATCCGAAAAGACTGCATAATGTATGACAACTACAGTATATCATATCCTGGAAAAGGCAAAACCATGGGACAGGAAAAAAGATCCATGGTTGCAGAATTTGGTTCATCACAGGAGGTATTTGGGGCACTGGGAATACTCCATATGCCACTCTTATCATGAATACATGTCAATAATATATTTGTCCAAACCCATAGAATGCCAAACCCCAAGAGTTCACACAAAACTCCACATTGATGTTTATATTGGCTTTATTCATTGCTAAAACTTGTAAGCAACTGAGACATAAACTACGGTCTCAGATGATAATGATTCATCAGTGTAGGTTTCATCAACTGTAACAAATGCACCATCCTCACAGGCACTGTTAATAAGCAAGAGGCTACGCACGTGTAGAACCCAGGGTTGATTGGAAAAATCTCTGCATCCCTCTCTCAGTTTTCCTCCAACCTTAAATCTGTTGTAAAAGTATATTTTTACAAAGTCAAATAGTGCATGAGGACTACTACAAAAAATAAGCCCCCTTGCTACTGACTCCTAATCTTCCTACAAAAAAATCATATTCAATTCTTTTAGTTATTGCTCCATGTTTTTCTATTTCTTCCTATATCTACATACCACACAAGATATTAAAATTCTTGATTTTTTTAATTTTAAACAGAATCTATTATGATTTTACAACTCACACATTTAAATGGCATAAAGGGAGCTAGTGAATGAGATGGGGCAGGTGAGACAAGAGGAGAACTGGACAAAGCCAAGGGCAGTAGGAGTTTCAAGGAGAGGGAGTATTATGTATGTCAGATGCTCTACAGCTTACGGGAGTCCACTCTGTTTAGCCACTAGGCATTGACCAGCACTTCTAAACTACAACAATATGGGTATGATTTGCTGGAACTGAAAAGAACTGTATGAAAGTGACTAAAGTGACTCATTCTGGGTTGTGTGGAAAATGAGCCAGCTGAGTGGGGAGAGGGGAGGGTACAGGTAGAAATGAATAGCTAAAATCCCTGGGTCCAAGATCTGTTTCCTCTGGGACTTGCTGATTCCTGCCCCTGCCCAGGACACGACAGTAATTCAGGAGTGCAAAGTCTTCCAGGCTAGACATGTGGAGTTCCCAGGTAACTCCTTAAGCAGCAGATACCCAAATCTTGCAAACAAGACAGTTTTCCCTCACTCACTGTGTCAGTCAGCTCTCTGTAACAAATATCTGGGATAATCAACTTACAAGGACAGAGCATTGTGGCACATGCATGTGATCCCAGCACTTGAGAGGCTAAGAAGGAGGATTGATGTGAGATAGAGGTCAGCCTGAGCTACAGAGGGAGTTCTAGGCCAACCAGAGGTTCCTAGCAAGACCCTGTCTCAAAAAACTAAAATAAATAAATAAATAAAAATAAAAACATAGAATAAGAAAAGGTTTATTTTTATTTATTTATTTTTGAGATGGGTTTTGCTATATTGCACGGGTTAGCCTATTAGACTCAGGTGATCCTCCTGTCTCAGCCTCCTGAGTAGCTGGGATAACAAGCACATGCCACCCTACCCGGCTGAGGAAAGGTTTATTTGGCTCATGGTTCTAGATGCTCCAGTCCATCAGTTGGTCCTGTTGCTTCTGTGGCTGGGGTAGGGCATGGCAGAAGCATGTGGCAAAGCAAAACTTTCAACTCATGGCCAAAAGTGAAAGAGAGGAAGGAAAAGGCAAAACCAATGTCCCACAATCCTCCTCGAGGGCACAACCTCAATGCCAGACTGCTTCCTAGGGCCTGACTCTTAAAGGCTCCACCATCTCCCAATAGCTCCAACCTGGGGACCAAACCGTTGGCACGTGGACCTGTGGGGGATCCTTAAGGCCCAAACTACAGGGGTGATCTCAAAGGGAGACCCAAAGAGAGACAGCCTGTCACCAAGGATGAAAACCCCATCATACCTCCGTAATGGATGATGGAAGGTTAGGAGATCCATGTCTTACTTTCTCTTAATTACCTTGAGCTTCTGTAAGTTTCCCCAGTTAAGAGTATTTTTAGATTCCTGCCATATGATATTGCAGATGCCATTCTGAGTTCTGATGCCTGAACAGAGAAGACCAGCATGAACCACACAAGCATGGCAGGAAATTGGGGAAATAAAGGATAAAACAGTCAGGTTTCAGGAGGCTGAAGAGTTGGAAAGGGATAAAGTACAAGCAGAGAAAGTGAAAACTAGTTCAGGAAGTTGGTTGACAATAGACTGAATCCCAAGGAGTAAAATTAAATATACACATAATTTAATTGGATGAATCACTCAAAAATCTAGTGGAGATGTTTTATGTGCTTCTTTTAAAGTTCAAACCTCAAAACTCCAACTCCAGCTCATCCAAATTTAAGACAGGAGAAAGGGCATGGACAGCCTGGATCTGGAGTATGAATTGAAAGATAAATTGTCTAAATCTGTGATAATAAGGCCCATATTTTCAGACAGCTTCAGACATGGTTATCCTGCTTCACTGCATCAAAGAGACTGCTGACAAAAAGAAGGATGGTGACAGAAAATGTAAAATCAAAACAAGAGCCAGGCACAATGGTGCAAGCCTGTAATCCCATTGCCTTGGGAGGTGAAGGCAGGAAGATCACAAGTTCAAGGCCAGAGGCAGCCTGCACAATTTAACGAGACCCTGTCTGAAATGAAAAAGTAAAATATGGGCTGGGGTGAAGCTCAGTAGTAGGGCGCTTACAAAACCTGTGTGGGGCCCTAGATTTAACCCCCTAGTACCACTAACTAACTAACTAACTGAATAAATAAACAAACAAACAAACAAACAAATAAAATTAAAATAAGAGGCACCTTTTTTTTCTCTTAAATAGTGGTTTTGCTAGGACATTCTCCTTTCTCTTTTTTTTTTTCTCTTTTTCAATCCATTGAAAAAAATTTGCAAATCAGAACTACCTTATTAAAATTATATTGTTGTTGTCATTAGGTGCTGTTAAGTTGGGTCTGACTCAGTGACCTTATGTACAACAGAATGAAACGCTCCCCCATTCTGCGCCAGGCACATGATCTTTTTTATGTTTAAGCCCATTGTTGCAGCCATTGTGTCAATCCATGTACTTGAAGGTCTTCTTTTTTTTTATTGACCTGTCACTCTCCCAAACATGTCCTTTTCCAGGGATTGGTCCCTCCTGACATGTCCAAAATACGTAAGACTCAATCTAACCGTCCACGCTCCCCAGGAGAACTCTGGTTGCACTTCCTCTAAGACAGATTTGTTGGTTCTTTTGGCAGCCCAGGGTATATTCAGTATTTGTCTCCAACACCATAATTCAAAAGCATCAATTTCTCTTCTGTCTCCTTTTTTTGCTGTCCAGGTTTATAAGCATATGATGCAACTAAAAATACCATGGTATGAGTCAGGCACACCTTCAACTTCTGTGACATCTTTATTTTCAACACTTGAAAGAGATCTTTTGCAACAGCTTTTCCCAGTGCAATCAGCCTTTTCATTTCTTGACTCTTGCTTCCATGGGTGTTGATTATAGAACCACGTACAGCAAAATCTTGGACAAGGGCAATGTTTCTCCATTTATCATGAAGTTGCATACTAAACAAGCAGTAAGTATTTTTGTTTTGTTGATGTTGAGGTGCAATCCATACTGAACGACTATATTCTTTGATCTTCATCAGTAAATACTTCAAATCTTCTGCAGTTTCAATAAGCAAAATTGCATCATCTGCATAACACGTGTTGTTCATGAGTCTTCCTCCAATCATGATGCCATGTTCTTCTTCATAAAGTCCAGTTTCTCAGACTATTTGTTCAGCATAGAGATTAAAGAGATACAGTAAAAGGATATAGCCCCGACACATGCCTTTCTTTACTTTAAACGAATTAGTGTTCCCTTATTCTGTTCGAACAACTGCCTCCTGGTCCATGTACAGATCCCTCATAAGTACAATTAAGTGCCGTGGTATTCCCATTCTTCACGATGTTATCTATAATTTGTTGGGATCCATAGTCTAATGCTTTTGCATAGTCAATAAAACATAGATAGACATCTTTCTGATATTCTCTTCTTTTGGATAATATCCATCTGATATCAGCAATGATGTCCCTGGTTCCACACCCTCTTGTGAATCTGGCTAGATTTTCCTGCCATTTTCTGTCTTTATATTGCTGCAGTCAATTTTGAATGATCTTTAGCAAAATTTTACTTGTGTGTGATATTAATAATATCATTTGATAGTTTCTACATTCAGCTAGACCCCCTTCCTTTGGAATAGGCATAAATATGGATCTCTTCTAGTCAGTTGGCCACATAATCATTTTCCAAATCTCTTGGCATAAACAAGTGAACACCTCCAGTGCTTCATCTGTTTGTTGAAACATATCTATTAGTATTCCATCAATTCCTGGAGCCTTGTATTTCGCCAATTCCTCCAAGGCAGCTGCCACTTCTTCCTTCAGTACCATCAGTTCCTAATCATATGTACCCTTTTGAAATGGTTGGTCATCCACCAATTTTTTGATATAATGACTGTGTATTCCTCCCATCTTCTTTTGATGTTTCCTGCATCTTTTAATATTTTTCCTATATAATCCTTCACTATTGCCCTCAAGGCTTGAAGTTTTTAGTTCAATTCTTTAAGCTTGAGAAAAACAGAATGTATTCTTCCCTCTTGGTTTTCTGTCTCCAGTTCTTTATACATACCATTATAATATTTGATTTTGGTCTCCTTGAGCTGCCATTTCAAATCTTCTAGTTAGTTCATTAATTCATCATGTCTTCCTTTTACTTTAGCTGCTCATCATTCAAGGGCAAGTTTCCAAGTCTCTTTTGACATGTAATTTGGTCTTTTTTTCCTGTCTTTTAAATAAACTTTCGCTTTTTCATGAATGATGTCTTTTTGATGTCATGCTACAACTCATCTGATCTTCAATCATTAGTGCCTAGTATACCAAATATGTTCTTGAGATGGTCTCTGAACTCAGGTGGGATATACTCAAGGTCATACCTTGGCTCTGGTACATGTATGCTAATTTTCTTCCCTTTAAGTTTGAACCTGACATGAGCAGTTGGTGGCCTGACCCACAATCAGCACCTGGTCTTGTTCTGATATTTGATATTAAAATTTCCATCATATCTTTCCACAAATGTAGTCAATTTTGTTCCTGTATGTTCCATCTGGTGAATTCCATGTTTATAGTCACCATTTATGTTGGTGAAAAAATGTATTTGCAATAACGGTCATTGGTCTGACAAAATTCTATCATACAATCTCTATCATTGTTTCTGTCACCAACACCATATTTTCTGACTACTGAGCCTTCTTTTTCCAACTTTTGCATTCCAGTCAGCAGTACATACTGATTGCATGTTCGATCTACTTCAGATTGCAGAAGCTGATAAAAATCTTCTCTATCTTTGTTTGTGGCCTTAGTGGTGGTGTGTAGATTTGAATAATAGTCATTTTAACTGCACTTCCTTGTAGGTATATGGATATTATTCTATCACCGACGGCATTGTACCTCTGGACAGATCTTGAGATATCTTTTATGATTATGAATGCAACCCATTTCTTTTTAATCTGTCATTACTGGCATAGTAGACCATAGGATCATCTGATTCAAAATGGCCCTTGCCAGTCCATTTTACTTAACTGATACCTAGAATGTCAATGTTTATGCACTCTGTTTCCCTTTTGATGACTTCTAATTTTCCAAGATTCATACTACATAATTCTATGTTCCAATTATGTATGGCAATATATTGTGTGCTTCCTCAAGGAAAATTAGAAACCTTAGCAAGGCAACTGCACTGAAGTCATATTGACTTAGTCACAAAAAGGAAGTTCAAGCTGGCCTTGGTGGCCTGTGCCTGTAATCTTGGGAGGCTGAGGCAGGAGAATTGCCTTGAATTTGAGGCCTGCCTGGGGTAAAAAAGAGAGTTCCAGGTCAGCCTTGGGCACAGAGTGAGACTCTGTCTCAAGCAAACAAACAAACAAAAATGAAGTTCAAGACCCAAGACTTGATGGGTCTAACTATACTGGGCATGAGGGCATAAAGGTGGCATGTGCTGGGGGTAGGAGTGAAGGCCACCTCAGGAAGAAGTTGATGGGTCTGTGTAGAACATTTTTACCAGAAATCCTGTAAGTCCATATTGGGATCTCTTGTAGAAATCCATCTCATCACAGATATTGCCTTATTTGAAAATTCACTTTGGCAGAGTGCACGTGTACATGCTCATAATCTCGGTGATTCAGAGGCAGAGGCAGGAGGATCACAAGTTAAGGCCAGAGGCATCCTGCATAACTTAGTAAGATCCTGTCTCAGAAAAAAAAGGAGGGAGAGGAGGGTGCAGCTCAGTGGTAGAGCATTTGGAGAGCACGTGTGGACACTGGGGTTCAACCTCAAGTAGGAAACATTCAGTTTGATTCCTTCATCTGATTCTTGGATATGTAACCTGTAGAGAGAAAAGCTTTCTGGGTACTGTTCATAGGACCATTACTACTCTTCAGTAAATTCATGCCCTTTATCTGAGCATTGGAGAATCCATCTGCACAAGTAAGACCTTCTTCTACCTGGTTGGAATGCTGATTCTGCTCTTAGGAGCTTCACAACCTTGTGTGATTTATTTAACATCTCTAATTCTCCATAAAGGGTCCTAGACATAAAACAGGAACAATAAATAATAATTCTTAAATCATACTGACAGGATTGGGATAATAGATGCACATAGGATAGCATACAGTAAATACTTAAATGTGAAAGCAGAAACGTGAAAAAAGCTTAACAAAACATGCCATGCATGTTGTTGTGGTGGTGGTTGGGTACTGTCAAGTCAAGTCCAACTCATGGCGACCCTATGTACAGCAGAACAAAACACTTCCTGATTCTGTGCCAGGCACACAATCTTACTTACGTTTATGCCTGTTGTTGCAGCCACTGTGTCAATCCACCTGGTGGAGGGTTTTCCTTTTTTTTGTTGTTGACTTGCCACTCTCCCAAACATGGTATCTTTTCCAGGGATTGGTCCCTCCTACTACATGTCCAAAATACAAAAGATGCAGTCTAGCCATCCTTGCTTCCAAGGAGCACTCTGGTTGCACTTCCTCTAGGAGAGATCTGTTGGTTCTTTTGGCAGTCTATGGTATATTCAATATTCCTCTTCAGCACTTTAATTCAAAAGCATCAATTCTTCTTCTGTCTCCCTTGTTCAATGCCCAGTTTTCACAAACATACGATGTGACTGAAAATACCATGGCATGAGTCAGACGCACCTTCGTCTTCAATGTGACATCTTTATTTTTCAATACTCTAAAGAGATCTTTTGCCATAGTTTTTCCCAAAGCCATGTGACTTTTCATTTCTTGACTGCTGCTTCCATGGGTGTTGATTGTAGAACCAAGTAAAGCAAAATCATGGACAACCTCAATCTTTTCTCCATTTATTGTGAAGTTGCATACTTAGATTTTAATGAACTTAGACTAAAAAATTAGAAGGGTCTGGGATTTAGCTCAGTTTGTAGAGTGCTGTGCTGCAGTCTCTGAGGTCCCTAGTTCAATTCCCAGCACTGCAAAAATGGGAGAAGGACCTGGCAATCCACTCCCAAGGCAATTCCGAAACAGTCAGCCATTGAAAACCCTATGAGGGTCGTTATGAGTCGGATACCGACTTGACGGCACACAACAACAACAACAACAACAATAAAAATTAGAATTTTTATCAGAGCAAAAAAATCATACAGGATTATAATGAAGATAGTTCCCTGCCCCAGGACCCTCTACTTCCCTTCCCACAATAACCACCACTTCTAACTTTGTTGTACTTTCATTTATACTAGTAGTTAGCTCCATGTTGTAAAAAGTATATTTATACCACTATTGATTTATTAACTTTAAGTTATTCACTCCCTCTATTCACTCTCTCTCTGGCAGTTAAGGATTCAGCACCCATACCACACCACTGCTCTCACCTTTGTGTTGAATTTATAATTTCAGCTACCTTTTTCTTTTTTTGTTTCCAGAAGCTCTTTTTAATTTTCTGTTTTTCCTCTTTTCTCCTTCTCCCTCTCCTCATCCCCTTCTTTTTAAAATGAGGTGCTGTGGATAGAACTCACTGCATCCCACATGCTAAGTGTGGGCTCCACTAATTATATTATTTAAAATGTTATCTAGGGGTTTTGTTTTTTTTGTTTTTGTTTTTGTTTTAAACAGAATCTCACTGTGTTGCCTAGACTAGCCTCGAATCTCTAGGCACAAAAGATCCTCCTGCTCAGCCTCCAGAGTTCTGGGACCACAGCTGCATGCCGCCACACCTGCAGTTCTGTTGTATTAATTAGTTCTATTTCTTCTGGGGATTAATCTCTCTCTTTGTGGACTTCCTCTCCCACATTGCAAGTTTGACTCAAAGACCTAGGGATCTTGGGTGTTTATTTTGAAAATGAGGACATTTAAAGGTCCCAAAGGGTGTGAGATGGGGCAGTAGGCTGTGAGGAGGCAGCCATCATGCAGACTGTTGTAGGAGGGGCCTATTATGGGGCCAAAGCCACACTAGCCCCGGGAGTTCCTTCGAATTCTTTAAAACTGCACATTTCTAAAGGCTAGAAGAAAGGATTTTGAAAGTTTCTGCCATAAAGCAATGATAAATGTTTGAGGAGACAGACATGTTTAGCCTGATATATATGTGTATTGAAATATCACATGTAGTCCTATTAATATATATAACTTTTTGTTTTTATTGGTTAAAAATAAATTTAATTTATGCTTTTTTTTTTTTTTTTGCAGTTCTTAGGGGTTGAACCAGGGCTTCCCATATACTTTGCAAGTGCTCTACCACCAAGCTATACCCCTAGCCCACTTTTTATCATTTTTTAAATTTGTTTTTCAAGTCAGGGTCTCATTAAGTTACACAGGCTGCCTGTGGCTTGAGATCCTCCTGCCTCATATGAGTCACCAGGATTATAGGTGTGCACCTCTGTGCCTAGCAATTAAATTCAAATTCTAAAAAAGAAAAAATATTTTGCTTTGCTTGGGAGATTAAACACCTGCCTACTGGACACTCTGAATAAGAAAGTGGGAGAAGTTTCCAAGGAAGATTAATTTTAACACAGAGACTTTTAGTGGATTCCATGTTTTCAACCCCACTTCCTCTCTGCCGGGGATCTGGAGATTTTCTGGGCTCCACCTTGTAACCCTATAGGTCAAGCCTCCTCACAAGCCCAGCGCAGTTACAGAGCCATCCACTAATAAGATAGGCTTTCTACCATCTACCTCATTGGGCTCTTCCTCTTCTGTACATTTTCTGTTTCACAGAAATTTATTGAGCTGTCTCATTTGCTGATGAAACCCCCTCTCTTTATTGTTGGAGTTTTAAAAATATTATCAACTAACTTTGGAGAGAGTTTATAAATTTATAAATTTATAATTAAATAAGTTTATAAATTTATGTGCTCAGTCTGCTGAGACTGTAAATCTTCCATTTCTTTAAATAATCAAGAAATAATTTCATTGTTTTCAGGAAGAAAAGGAAGGCTATTCTGAATTGCAGGCAATGTTGATGGTTAGAAAGACTAGAGCTGAGGAAGTTCATGGAAAATGAGAATGTTTTTCTTCTTCTAGTCTTTACCATGGCTCATCAGGCATCAGGGAAGACAGACCATTGGCTTCCCCCCAAGCCACTTGAAATGTATTTGGTTTCTTTTTTCCCACAGGTAGGCCTGGTTTTATTTTTTATTTTTTTTATTTTTTGCAGTGCTAGGAATCAAACCCAGGGCCCTGCATGTGCTAGCAGAGTGTTCTATCACCAACAGGCATCTCCAGTCTTATAACTAATACTTTCTTTAATGAATGTTTATGATACTCCATGTATAATACACATCATTTTAGTCACCCTATAAACTAGATATTATTATTATTATTTTATTTTACATCTGACCAAATGGAAACTGTATCAGTCAGCTTTTTGTTACTGTAACAAAATACCTGGGATGAAAAACTTAGACCACTCTTATTTTGACTTATAGTTTGGGGGGCTTTGGTCATGTTGGGCCTGCAGCAAAGCAACACACAATGGTGGGAGCAAACTGCTCACCTTGGGGGCAGGACAGAAAAAGAAAATGCAGAAGGAACCAGAGTCCCCTCCAGGGTGTTTCCCCAGTGACCTAAAACCTCCTGTCAATCCTCACTTCTTAAGGGCACCTCCCAACAGCACAAAACTAAGGACAAAGCCTTTTGCACATGGGCCTTCATAGGAAATTTAAGATTCAAATTATAGCAGATATTCAATGACCCCCTTTAAAGTTCTGAAAAGTAAAGATGTCACATTGAAGTTGAAGGTGTGCCTGACTCGTACCATGGTATTTTCAGTCACATCATGTTTGTGAAAACTGGACATTGAACAAGGGAGACAGGAGAAGAATTGATGCTTTTGAATTATGGTGCTGGAGATGAATATTGAGTATACCAGGAACTGCCAAAAGAACCAACAGATCTGTCCTAGAAGAAGTGTAACCAGAGTGCTACTTGGAAGCAAAGATAGCTAGACTACATCTTATGTATTTTGGACATGTAGTCAGGAGGGACCAATCCCTGGAGAAGAATACCATGCTTGGGAGAGTGGCAAGTCAATGGAAAAAAGGAAAACCCTCCACCAGATGAATTGACCCAGTGGCTGCAACAACAAGCGTAAACATAAATAAGATCATGTGCCTGGCACAGTGTCAGGGAGTGTTTTATTCTGTTCTACATAGGGTCACTGTGAGTCAGATCTGGCTGAACAGCACCTAACAACAACAGTGAGTTAATCACATCTAAGTGGCAAAGTATGCCTGCAAGCTGTAGCCCTGTGGCATCCGATCCCGTCAGATCTCAGAAGCTAAGCAGGGTCGGGCCTGGTTAGTACCTGGATGGGAGACCGCCTGGGAACACCAGAAGCTGTAGGCTTGGGAGAAGGACCTGGCAACCCCCCCCCTCCCAAAAATCAATCTGCCATTGAAAACCCTATGAACAGCAGAGAGGCACTGACAATAGTGTTTCCCCTGTTGTACAGAGGGTCGCTATGAGTCCGATACCGACTCGATGGCACCTAACAACAATAACAACAACAACAAGTGGCAAAGTAAGAATATTAGCTAAGACCATTGCCACTGAAGCCAAGATCCTTCACCTTTGACTGTAACAGGAAAAAACATGTTCATGTTCAGGTATTCATCTACTCTTTCCTTCTCCCTCCCTTCCCCAATGGAAACTCTACAAAGAAAATAGACTGCATTAATCCATTTTGCATTATTACAATGGAACATCTGAGGCAGAATAACATTATAAAGAAAAGATGGTTCCTTTTTGAAGACCTCCTCACAGGAGGCCAGAAAGTTCTGGGGCCCTGTCCCTTCCCTTTTCAGGGCATTCACCTGGTGACCCAAGGACCTCTCATAGACCCCACCTCTGTAAGATCCCACCACCTCCCAGTACCACCATTTTGGGGACCAACTCCTCAACACATGAACCATTAAGGGGGCATTTAAGCTACATCCAAACCATGTCGTCATTGTTGTTAGATGCTGTTGAATCTTTTCTGACTCATAGCAATCCTATTTACAACAGATGAAAAGCTCCCCAACACTGTGCCATGCCCAGCACTATTGTCAGTGCTTCTCTGCTATTCATAGGGTTTTCAACGGCGGGTTGTTTCAGGGGTGGATTGCTACTTCCTTCTCCCTACCCTAAAGCACCTGGTACTCCCAGGCTGTCTCCCATCCAAGGACTAACCAGCTCAACCCTGCTTAGCTTCCAAGATCAGGTGGGATAGGATGCTAGAGTGCTATGGCTGCAGACATATCCAAACCATGTTGTTGTTAGGTGCCGTCGAGTCGGTATCCGACTCATAGTGAGCATGTAACAATTTAGGGTTTGGAAAACTTGGATTTTACTTCCTCACCTATGCAGAAAAGTACAATGAAATCAGCTCTGCTTCGACCATAGGGTTGTAGGAAGATCACAGATGCAGCTCAGTGGTGGAGCACTTGCCTAGCATGTGCAAGACCCTGGGTTCAATCACAGCACTACAAAAAAAGGAAAGGACAAAAAAAAAAAAAAAAAAGACTCCACAATCATGACAACAGCTCATATTCTTCTACATGTTCTTCTAGTATTTTATAATTTGAAAAGTGCAAAAACACTGTGAAAAAGTTTCTGGTTTTCAGGTGGAGACCTAAGGGTGTTTAGATAAAACATAGCTCATCCTTTGGAAGATCAGAACTGACACCTAGCTCTCGTTACTCCAAATCTCATTATTTTCCCACTTACTGTGCTGCATCTTATTGATGAGAGAATTCTTTACTTATTAAATAATTAGTAATAGCATTCATTCTGAAAGCTTAGTCTTTTAAAATTCCATTCTTTCTATTCATAATTTTATTTACATACCAATCTTTGGATCTCACTTATGCCAATTAGTTGTTATTCATTTATTACTTTAATATATTAAACTGCCTCATAATGACTGAAAAGTGTGAAGCAATGTTTTTTGAGATAGAGTCTTACTAGATAGCCCAGATGGGCCTCAAATTCCTGATCTTCCTGCCTCAGCCTTCTAAGTGCTGGGATTACAGGCATGTGCCACCACACCAGCTGAAATAATTTTTACAAAGTGCTTAAATTAAGACTTGTAAGGAAATTTGGCCTGAACGAACATCACGTATCATAATTCTTGGTACAAGTGAATACCATTTTTAGTAGCAGGATGGTATTTTCAGTAAGATAAAGAGTTAGCCTCCTTACTAAGTATCCTTTTTTGAAATATCCTAGCAAGAACCTAATGTATGCATGGCTCTTTGGCTTTAGAATACTTCATTGTTGGGGGCTGGGGATATAAGTCAGTGGTACAGGCTTATGTGGCCTGTGCAAAGCACTGGGATCCATCCCTAAGGACCCACCCCCCATATTAAAATAAAAACAATAACAAAAATGTAAAAGACAAGCTTGCCTAAGTACTTCATTTCCAAGTGAGCATCTGTCCTCCAACCTAATCTCCTTTATGAAGTCCACTTGGAGACACACAATCTACCCTGAGAGTCCACTTGTTGAGCGAAGCCTTCTCATGGATTAATGAGAACACAAACCATTAAGCCTAGGACACCGGGTACAAAAAAGAAGACAAGAACACCAGAAGAAAGCAAAGTCAGAAAACTGGAAGCAAGTAAGAAAAGGGACTTTTGTGTAATCTCAGGGCTGGCATTTCCCTGAGATGGGAAGATGTACAGGAAAGAGAATAGGTGCTAATTAATATTCAGGTTACAGAAGCCAAAATGAACAGCCTCTAAGAGAAGAGGTAATTAAATCTCTGCACATATGAAACAGAAGCTAATAAGCACTTGTTGACTGACTGCTTCCTCAGGCTCAGAATCTTCATGCGTTTAAACTCACAAGGACTGTGTGGGTAGCGAGAATGCAGAGAGCTGCCAAAGCCAGGTTGTTTGATTCTGCTGTCCTCCTCACCATGCAGGCAGCCAGGACATCATTCAATCAATGCATTTCACACAAGAAAGCAGGTTCCGCTTAACAGTTTATAATTTCAGTGCAATTCTACCTAAAATAAATCCTAAATTGATCTAAACAAAAAACCATCATAGTTAGAAAAACTATGAAATTATTGGGGCACAACTTTATTGTAGAAAGCATAGAAAATACAAAACACATTTTGACAATCATCCACAATCCCATAAAGAGTGGTTACATTCTTTAAAGAGTAATTAAAAACTTTAAAGAGGAAAGAAGCCCTAAATATCCATAATAATTATATGAAAAATAACTGTCAGAAACCACCAAAGGCTGCCAAAACTTCACCTGTCAGACAACATCAAAGGATAATGACTTCATGCTTAATCTCTACGTACGTTTTGTTTGCTTGTTTAAGTAGTACTTTTAATATTTACACTCCAGAATTCTAAACAATATTTTGCACAGTAAAAAAAAATCACAAACGAGCTAATGCATGGGAAAAAGAACCCTATGAATATTAAATATGATATGCTTAACCTCAGATTCACTTCTGATCTTTATTAAATGTATTCTGCCATTCTTATATAATGATAGCTAATTTCTGCATATTATTGTGCCTTCTACTTTATTCAGTGTACATCATTTAATATGTTGTGGTTGTTGTTAGGTGCCATTGAGTTGGTATCTGACTCATAGGGACCCTATGTGCAATAGGTGAAACAGTATTGTTACTACTTCTCTGCTAGTCATAGGGTTTTCGGTGGCTGATTGTTTTGGGGGTGGGTTGCCAGGTCCTTCTCCCACACCTACAGCACCTGGTATTCCCAGGCAGTCTCCCATCCAAGTATTAACCAGGCCTGACCCTGCTTGGCTTCTGAGATCTGATGGGATTGGATGCCACAGGGCTATGGCTGAAGGCAGTCTTTCAATATACACATCCTAAAATTCATTTTCTAAGATGCCACCCCCCATCCCGCCTCCTTACACTGTTTCTAACTCCATGTTGCCACTAGCTTTGTTGTGGCCATGTCTCTGGTCTGTGAGGGATCTTTTCTCTGTTCCCCATTTGTCTTTAGAATCAAAAACAACCTCATGACCCAGATTACTCTTCCAAGATAGCCTCTCTGCTTTATTCCCCACTTCCTGAACTGGATGCTAAGTCTTTAATGCGTACCATGGTATACACTGCTAGAATGTTCTCCAGGATATGTGTACCAATCAACACACTTATGGTTCGGATATGAAATGTCCCCAGAGGCTCATGTGTTGAAGGCTTGATGCCCATCTATCTGGTGGTGGTGTCGAGAGGTGATTGGACCATGATTAATCAATGGATTAATCATAGCTGAGTGGGCTAGCAGGAGCGGGGACCTAGTTAGAAGAAGTAGGTCATTGGGGGCATGCCGTGGAAGGCTATATCTTGTTGCCAGTCCCCTTCTCTGTTTCTCTTTCTTCCTGGTCACCACGAAGTGAACAGCTGCCCTCCACCATGATATACTTCTGGACCACAGTCCCAGAGACACAGAGCCAAGTTGCTATGGACTCAAACCTCAGAAAATGATGAATCAAAATTTATTCTTCATTTAAGTTGTTTTTCCCTGGTATTTTGTCACAGTGATGAGAACATGACTAACACACACTCCGATCACATCCCAGAGCCCCACACCCTCAGCTCAAGGACCTTGCTGGTCTCACTTGTTAACTGATTACGCATAAGCTTGTCCTCTCAAATGCTTGATGTTTTTTATTTTCTCCCCTGGTAACTACTTGTTCATAATGTTTGCCCATTTTCCATTAGAACACTCAGCATTTTCTTACCGATTTCCATTAAATCAATACATTTTAGATATTTTAAATATCCCTCTAACTTGTCTTATATATTAACTTCATCCATACTGTTCTTCATTGAGGAGAAATTCCCTATTTTGATGTAAGTAGATTAGCCCATTTTTCCCTAATGTATGTGCCCTGAGTTTTAATATTCATTCTTCCAGATTGTTCTACTATTGTGTCTTCTGTGAAATTAGTTATCACCTCCTCTAGGATTCTGAATGATTTTATTCATACTCTTTTATTCTCTTTAAATAATTTATTTAGTTATTCTTTCTTGTTGTTGTAGTTTGACCTCCTCAAAGTTAGGGATTGGGTATTATTCATCCTTACATCCCAGCACAGTCTGACTCATGATAGTTCAGTGTTGGTGGGAGGAATGAATGACTCATTTTAGTTGGCATGTCGTTGTCTGGGTTGGACTCTTGAAAGTCATTTCCTCTCACCCTGCTGTAGCCGGAAACTTCTATTCCTATAGTGTCTTTTGCCCACCATTATTCAGATCATCACTGTACATTTGACTAATTCTGAGTGAATCAGAATCTGTCTCCTGAGAATTTGGGATTGGGGCTCAGATAGACTGAGTTAATGACATCAGATACTAACCCTACAAAGTTGTGGATGTTGTGTAGCATTGGGCAGCCATTCAGGGAATCTGTGCTAATGATCAGGTATCAAGAGGTATCTACAGAAAAAAAAAGCATAGCCAAAGCCTGGGGGTGGGCAGGGAAGAGAAATCAGATCTTCACTGGGTCCTGACAGGTTCCCAGTTCCTTGTTCTGATCCCTCAGGAAGGCTTGGAGTCTTAAGATACCTCTATATTCCCTTACCGAGAAGGACCTGGCAATCCACTCCCAAGGCAATCCCAAAACAGTCAGCCATTGAAAACCCTATGAGGGTCGCTATGAGTCGGATACCGACTCGAAGGCACCTAACAACAACAACATATTCCCTTACCTAGAAAAAGCTTGAGCAGATTCCTTTTCCTTACAGTAAAGTATCCCTAAGATACTGGCTTATGTATTTTCTACTAGAGAATAATTGTAATTTTCACTGGAGGTAATATTAACTTGTTCAGTACATACTTATCATAGCAAAGCCATCTTTTCAGCTTTTTAATAGCCATATGGAAGTAGACTCACACATTCTCTGGCCTTTCTTGATCGCGTTTTTCACTGTCCACACTTCTCTTTGCCACCACTGAAATCATGCATCCTCATTATAATTTGATTCATCTCTTGAAATGAATAATATTAATTATGGACCTTGCCGTGTGCGCTCTGTTACTATGTTGTTGTTTTGTTGTTATTAGGTGCTGTCGAGTAGGTGTCCAACTCGTAGCAACCCTACATATAACAGGTGAAACACTATTGTCAGTGCTTCTCTGCTATTCATAGGGTTTTTAATGGCAGATTGATTTTTGGGAGTGAGTTGCCGGGTCCTTCTCCCAAGCCTACTGTATTAGGTGTTCCCAGGTGGTCTCTCATCCAAATATTAATCAGGCCCAAGTCTGCTTAGCTTACAAGACAGGGTTGGATGCCACAGTGCTACAGCTGCAGGCTGTTATTGTGTATAATGTCAAATTAATTCTCCTTTCTATTTACAGTCATTGACATCCAGAATTTTTTGCATAAAAATGGAAAACTTATATAGGAATTTGTGTTGGTGGAAGGATCCAATAAAAAAGTAAGAACTGAGATATCTTACCTATTTATATTTTAATTCCATTTTATGTGTTTTAAACATATAATAAAAGCTCACTGAAGTAATCTATAATTCTTTGTAGTAGTTCATAAAATAACTGGGTTGAGTAACTTTTTTATTGTAAAATAAGAGATACCCAAAACTACATACAAAAAACATATAGTTTAATGAATAATTATAAGACAGATACTCTTGTCATTACCACCCAAGTCAAAAAGGAGAACTTTGTGTTGAGCACTGTGGCACATGCCCATAATCCCAATTATTTGGAAGGCTGAGGCAGGAGGATCACAGGTTCAAGATCAGAGTCAGCCTGTGAAACTAAGCAAGACCTTATCTCAAAATAAAAAATAAAAAGGGATAAGGGAGGTGGCTCAGTGGTAAAGTACTTGTTTAGCATGTGCAAAAGCCCTGTGTTCAACCTCCCAATACTGAAAAAAAAAAGTAGAACTTTGCTACGTGTTAGTCAGCATGTGCATCACTATGGAAAAATGCCAAATGATGGGAAGAAATTTTATTGTGACTCATAATTTGGAGGAGTTCAGTCCTAGAGGAGGAAGGCATGGCAGCAGAACAGGCATGGCAGCACAGCGGACAGCAGGGTCTGTGGCATAGAACCTCACATGTTGGTGATCAGGAAGCAGAGAGAGCTTACCAGAATGAGGGACCCATGTAAAACCTCCAAAGACCCACCGTAGTGACCTACTTCCACGAAACTAGTCCCACCTCCCAAAGTTCCATAGCCTTCCAGGACAATGCCAATACTTGGGAGCAAGGTTTAAATATGTGACCTGAGGGGGGGCATTTTAGATTCAAATCATAACACTGTCCCTGGCCCCTAAAGGTTCATGGCTGTCTCATGATGAGAAATGCATTTAGTCCAATTTCAAGAGTCCCCAAAGTCTTAACAGCCTCAACCTTGCTCAAAAGTCCAAGTCCAAAGCCTCTACTGAGACTCAACAGAAACTTAGGTGTTAGCCCCTGCAAAACAAAAAAGCAGGTTACTTCCAACATATGATGTCATAGAGGAAACATTCCCTTTCCAAAAGGGAAGAATGGGGGCACAGAAAGGAAAGACTGATCCAAAGCAAGACTGATATCCAGCAGGGCGCACACCCTGTAGCTTCATGTCTGGCATCTGGCACACAGGGTGGTATCTTCTGGGCTTGAACAGTTTTGAGCAGTTCCATCCCTATGGCCTTGCTGTTTGTAGCACACGTGACCCTCTTAGGCTGCCTCCACCTATTGCCAGTAATTTTCCTTACCAAACATTTCACATTGCTGGCACCTCCAGAATCCTGGGGTTTCTATTGCAACTTAGGCTCCACCCTCAAAGCTTCATGCACCAGCACTTCAGGGGCTCTCCCCAGGGAATCAACCCTTGTACACACCACTTGTCCTTGCACGCTAGTCTTTGGAACCTTGGTGGCAGCCTCAATAACCCCATAACTCTTGTATTTTTCATACCTGCAAAGCCAGCGCCAAGTGGATAAGGCCAAGGTTTGCTGCTAGCTCCAGTGGTAGCTTTGCCCCTTTTGATCATGGCTGCAATAGCATCCTGGGTGTGCCCAGGCTGGAAAACCACTTCCCTGGGCAAACCCTTTTCAGAAGGGCATCCTGGAGGCCTTCACTTCTCAGTCACTCCCTTTTCAAAGGAAAGTCTTTTAAGAGAGTTTCCCATTTCACACCCCAAAGTCTTAAGTGAGAGGGGCCTGCCTATCTCATTCTTTGTCCCCAGGGCATTCCCCCTATTGTTCTAGTGCAAAATGCACTGGGTCTCTTTACTAGCACTTTTTAACAATTATTGCTTCCTTTCTCAGACTGGCCCTATCCACAGCAACCTTAAACTTGTGGTGCCACTTTCTCTTAAACTGTATATTTGTCCAACCCTTTTGCTATGGCTTTTGCTACTTTTTTGCATCATAAATCTTGCTAAAGTTCCCCAATAAAAACCAAGCCAAGTCCATAGGACTATTCTGCTTTAATATTTCTTCCACCAGTTAATGAGTCCATTATTTTGGAATTCAGCCTCAAAATCATTAGCATACACACACAAGGAAGACAAATTCTTTGGCAGAATGTAACATGAACAGCCTTTAGTCTAATTCCCAATAGGGTCTCAAGGATTTCCCTCACTTCCATCTTCAAACTCTTCCAAATGCCTCCCACAAACAAGTTCCAACAGCCACATGGTCAGGTTTCTGCCCAGCAACGACCTCAGTCTCCAGCACCAATTTTCTGTCAGAATCAACTTCTAGAAAATGTATTGGGTCTCAGAGTTTAGAGGACTTCAAACAGAAGAAGCATGGGAGCAGGGCCTGTGTCAGAGCCCCTCACATTATGGTGATCAGGAAGCAGAGAGTTTACCAGACCAAGGGCCCATGTAAAACCTCCAAAGGCCCACCACAAGTGACCCACTTCTGAAAAGCTGGGTCTCACCACCAAGAGTTCCATGGCCTCCCAGGACAGCACCACTTCCTGGGAACCAAGCATTTAAATGCATGATCTTTGGGAGACATTTTACGTTCGAGCCGTGACAGCCACACACCTGAGAAGTCACTACACAGACCCTTCTAAATCACATCCCAAGGTTATTTAAGTGATGATATAACTTTTCTTCACTGGTATATGGTTATGTATAAGTGATGAAAGGATGCGATAAGCAATAATGCACATAATTTTTGCAAAGAGTGTGTATGTATATAATGTATGTATCCCACTAATTTTTGGCACTTAAAATAATTTAAAGGGGAAGTGGAGGAAATGGAGAGATATAGGGTAAAGGGCATGAAGATGCTGTTATCTCAGATGAAGGAGTCTAGACATCTAATGTACAACATAAGGACTATAGTTGATAATATTATATAATGGAAATTTGCTGAGAGAGTAGATTTTAGGAACATAAGAAAAAAGAGAAAGGAACTAGGTGATGGTTATGTTAACTTACTTGATTATACTAATTGCTTCACTGCATGTGACACAGCAAAAGTCATGTTGGGCACCATCCAAATAAATATGTGTGTATATGTACATGTGTTTTCTTTTTTTAGTGCTGGGGGTTGAACCCAGGGCCTGGTGTGTGCTAGGCAAGGACTCCACCACTGAGCTGCACCCCCAGTCCTTTCTTTAATATTTTATTTTGAGACAAGGGTCTAGCTAACCTGCTCAGGCTGCCTCTGGCCTAGAACTGGGGATCTTCCTGCCTTTGCCTCTAGTGTGCTTAAATTACAGATGTGTGCCACAGTTATCCACAATAAATAAATATTTTTGAAAGCCTACTTGCAGTTAAAATATTCTTAAAATACTGGAATATTCACTATTCTATATAACTTATTGCTATATATATATATTTCTCACAACACCCTTGCAAGGAATGCATAGGTGGAAAGACAAGGATCCAGGCATGGTGGCAGACACTTATAATCCTAGCACGTCAGTGGCAGGAAAATTGCAAATTCAAGGCCACCCTAGGCTACATAACAAGACCCTGTCTCAAACAAAACAAAACAAAAACCAGTGAATGAATAAAAGCAAGAAAGGAAGGGAGGAAGGAAAGAAAGAAGGAAGGAAGGAAGGAAAGAAGGAAGGAAGGAAGGGAGGGAGGGAGGGAGGGAGGGAGAAAGGAAGGAAGGAAGGAAAAAGAAAAGAAAAGAAAAGAAAAGAAAAGGAAGGAAGGAAAGAAAGAAGGGAAAGAAAGAATGAAAGAAAGAAAGATGGAAGAAAGGAAAGAAAAGAAAGAAAGAGGGAAGTAGGGAGGAAGGGAAGAAAGTAGAAGCAAAAAACGAAGGAATTACTTGAGGGATAATGCAAGAATTGAGATCAGGATCTAACATCAGATATATCCAACTGCTATGGTGATTCTAAGTGATTCCTATCTAGTCATTAAAGCAAGTCTGGCATGATTTATGGATGTAGTTCTGTTAGTGTATGTTATTGAAAATAAGAAACCTCATTATTTTAAATTATATAGTACAAATATTTCACTCGTATGAATGGTCTTTCTTGAAACTTCTTAGTAATGTTTCTCTTTATTCTTAACATAAGTTTTACATACTGCCTCAAAGCAAGTATGACAATAGCAACAACCATCTTTTTGGGACACACATTCCAACAGATGGCCCTGGGCAGGTGAGCACGGGGCATGGTTCTTTGAGGCGGAAGTTGCGCTCCCAGTTCTGCAGCTGAGGCACAGAGCAGTGCCAGTAGGATGCAGCCACGGTTTCACCCACATCTGACTCTCTCCGGTGTGCCCTGCTGACCCTCCCATGCACATGCCCACTGCAGGGACCAGGTCACTGAATATACTCGAACTTCAAAAGTCTGTTTCTTTCTTTCCTTCTCTTAAACTTGGATATTCCTGAGTCTTGAACTAAAACCATAGGAAGGAGAGAAACTAGGGGAAGCAAATGCACAAAGTTCAAGTCCAATCCCTGCTCCTAAGGCTGCCTCTTGACTTTCATCTCCTGCTTGGAGAAAAAGCTTGACTTTATCCAATCGTCCATGGGAAGCCTGGGGCTTCAGATTCCATGATTTGCAGAAAGAATACAGGGGAGAAGAGAAGAAAGTACTGGAAACTTTGTATCATACATATTAATCACTGTGAATATTTTCCAAAATATCACAGTGTTAGGGCAGAGTGTCAATCCAAGAACTTTTTCAGTATGAATTCAGTTTGTATAGCAACCCATCTATCATTATATTATGTAAACCCGTCTATTATTGTAAAGGGGCTTGTCTCCCTTTGTTTTCAAAGTCATAATTTAGATGACAACAAAGTATGTTAAGTGGCTTTTGTGAACTGCTACAATCTTTGCATGCCTGGACTTGTCTGGTACAAAGTGTACAAAACAGACCTATGATTTATAAACCATGGAGTAATCAAATGAACAAAAAGAAAAAAGAAAAAAAAGAATCCCTCATATTCGAGGGCTTGGCTTAGGAATAAGACTTTAAAAATATTGTAAGGATAAAGTTCTTGCTGCTATTTTTTTTTTTGGACTTTCTTGTTAACTCAAAGAAATTTGAACACAGCCATTTCATAGCTGAACAAAGGGAAATTAATTAATGTGTTCAAAGGAAAACAAATTCAGCACAGAAATGGGTTGGAACTCTGGTTTCCAATTCTGCATTCCACTAATTAAACCTTTACTTATTTCATATTCCATCTACACTGGTGCTTTCAAAATTGACCTATAATATACAGAGATAGAAAGTCCCTTTTGATTGTTTTCAATGGGGTTAATTACATTGAATACCCAACCAAATTCAACTTTCTTTTGATTCCCTAAGAGAAAGATGAACTAGATCCTTTTCATTGGCCAATGATGACAAGGTTCAATAGAATTCAAAAGAAAAAAGAAGATTTGGACCATGAAGTGACTTCTCTCCATTCAGAATTATTTCAAGCTAAATTTACTCTCAAGCAACTTGGAAAAGCAAATGTCAAGCTTTAGTCAAAGCTGCTAGCCAACAGGATAGTAAGTGTCTATATTTGTCATATGTTGGTTAATAGGCTCATCTCAAATTTCTCCACAGCTATAGTTAAAGACTAATGTTTCTAAAAATTTATGATCCTTTTGAAGCCTGTTAAATTTGCCAGGGTCTTTTTTTTTTTTTTAAACAAAGAGAGTGCGTTTGGCAAGTATCAAGTCAACATAAATAAGAATTTTTATTAATTCTATTTCACCACGGCAAAAGGCCATTAAGTAAGGCATCTAAATGTGGCCACAAACAGCCAGAACCTTAGGTAAAGTTAGAATGTAATTAAATAAGCAAATTTTGAGGAATTAAAATTTCAACCACTTTTATTTATTATATAAATTAAAATCTGTCCTTGGAACTAGAATTTCTAAAACCCAATCTTCAGTCTTCTATGGAAAACATCACAGGTCTTGAAGATGAAAAGAGAAAGCTAACTTTGATGATCAAACATTTCAAGGAAGAAAGAGAGCAACTCCTTTCCCAAAGACATTTGCAGATAAAAGCCTTGACAGCCCAAAGAGGGTGCATGAAGTTTGCCTGCAATTAGCTAGGCCAGTGTCCCCTCTGGTATTCTGGACTGTTGACATACTTCCTCAGCTGTAGTTGCTGTTATTGTTGTTGTTAGGTGCTGTTGAGTCAGTGTCCAACTCATAGCGACCCTACATACAACAGGCAAAACAGTATTGTCAGTGCTTCTCTGCTATTCACAGGTTTTCAATGACCAGCTGTAGTTAGCTTCCAATAAATAATGACTGATCAATTTTTTAGTGATATATTGGACACTAATAGCATTTTGGCCTGCAGCCATACCACCTCGGCATCCAGTCTTGTCAGATCTTGAAAGCCAAGCAGGGTCAAGGCTGGCTAGTACTTGGATGAGATGCCACCTGGGAATACCAGGTGCTGTAGGCTTGGGAAAAGGACTTGGCAGCCCACTCCCAAAACAATCAGCCATTGAAAACCCTATGAAAGCAGAGAAGCACTGACATAGTGCTGGACATGGCACGATGTCAGGTGGTATTTGGTTCTGTTGTGCATCAGGTTACAGTGAGTCAGTTCCAGCTCAATGGTACCTAACAACAACAACAACAACAACAACAACAACAACAACAACAGCAGCAGCATTTAGATTTTTCTAAATAACTATGCTATTGTTGTTGTTGTTGGGTGCCACTGAGTTGGTATCCAACCTATAGTGACCTTACATATAACAGGTGAAACACTATTGTTAATGTTTCTCTACTATTCATAGGGTTCTCAATGGCTGGTTGTTTTTGCGGAGTGGGTTGCCAGGTCCTTCTCTCAAGCCTACAGCACCTGGTGATCCCAGGCAGTCTCCCATCCAAGTACTAACCAGGCCCTACCCTGCTTAGCTTCCAAGATCTGACAGGATTGGATGCCACATTGGTACGGTTGCAGGCTTAATAACCATGTTGTTGTTGTTGTTAGGTGCCATCGAGTCAGTATCCGACTCATAGCGACCCTCATAGGGTTTTCAATGGCTGACTGTTTCGGGATTGCCTTGGGAGTGGATTGCCAGGCCCTTCTCCCATTTTTGTGGTGCTGGGAATTGAACTCGGGTCCTCAGAGAATGCAGTGCAGTGCTCTACCAACTGAGCTAAATCCTGGTGGAAAATGATGACTTAAATAAATCCAGAATGTGACTTAACTAAATTCAGAATGTGATACTTGAACTGATGTGCTAATTTGCTTTATCTAATACAACCGTGTTGTTGTCATTGTTGTTAGGTGTCATTGAGTTGGGTCTGACTCATAGTGAATCTGTGTACAAAAGAATGAAACACTCCCCAACACTGTGCCATGCCTGGCACTATTACCAGTGCTTCTGTGCTATTCATGGGGTTTTCAATGACTTATTGTTTTAGGAGTGGGCTGCCAGGTCCTTCTCCCAAGCCTACAGCACCAGGTATTCCCAGGTGGTCTCCTAGCCAAGGACTAACCAGGCTGACCCTGCTTAGCTTCTGAGATCTGATGAGATCAGATGCCAGGGTAGCACAGCTATAGATTGTTCTTCCATAAATACATTTATGTGGTGCATTTTAAAAAAGAAGTTCAGATTATGTTTAATATCAAGATGGTTGCAGTTTAAAATCAGCAATTTCCTTCAGCTACTTTGATGTTTATCAAAATATATTTTTATGAAAATCCCAAGTATGTACCCATTGTTTCATAAGTGAGAACTCTGTCATTTCTCTGTTTTGAAGAAAAGAAACTCTGAAACTATGAACACCAAGGACAACAGAGGTGAACAAAGCAGTTCTCCTCCTATGAAAAGCTGGTGGCTGACCTCATCAACTTGGCCAGCCAGAGTCCTCTGAACCTGAAATGCCACTGACCTGCATAAGTGGTTTTAATTTTTTACCATGTCTACATAAAGATAAGGAATACAGCAGTACAGAATCCAGTGCTAGCTGCCACTCCTGATGATGATGTTAGAGGTCAATGGTAGCTTCCACTATAGCCGACTATAAGCGTCTGTGGGGCTCTGTACCTCAATTCTCCACTCTGTTCACCAGTCTTAATTACACATGCAACCACCTGTACAGGCTGAAAGGATGAAGTGTGACAGAAAGGAAGAGGAGGGACACTTTCCCTCTATATTTGTATAAGTTTGACCCTGGCTTTATTAAAGAGTCAAGTAGGAAATAAATTAAGACTAAGCTGCAGTGTGTTTTCTGCAGTCCTATTTTGAAGAGAGGTTGGAGGTGATCCAGGTGCTCTGCTTACTAGCACTTAGCTTCCTGGCACCTGTGCCCATTCTAACTCTGCCACCGGAATAGAATATCCCAGGGAAGGCATGGTGTATCACCAGCATGCAGTCTTGCAAAGCCATGAGTGGATGAATCATGTCTCTCTGTTTAACACTCTGGGCTGGGGTTTAGCTCAGTTGATAGAGCTCTGCTTCACACTCTCTGAGGGCCTGGGTTTGATCCCCAGCACTGTAAAAACAGGAGAAGGATGTGGCAATCCACTTCTGAAGCAATTTCAAAAGAGTCAGCTACTGAGAACCCTATGAGGGTCACAATGAGTCAAACCTGACTCAATGGCACCTAACAATAACAAAATATAACACTCTTTCATCCCTTCTCTCATTAAGTATATGGAAAATACAATTTAATTTTATTAATCCCATTTCATATCAATATTTTAACATTTTAATATTTATCTCATTTCTACAGAATGTTTAAAATGTTTCTGACTTAAGCTTGGCGCAGTAGCGTAGGCCTGTAATCTCAGTGACTCTAGACACAGAGGCAGGAGGATCGTGAGTTTGGGGTGAGAGTGGGTCTTTGTAACTTACGGAGCCAATATCAAAATAAAAAATAAAGGCCAGGCACGGTGGCGCAAGCCTGTGATCCCAGCGGGTTGGGAGGCAGAGGCAGGAGGATCTCAAGTTCGAGACCAGAGGCAGTCTGTGTAATTTAGTGAGACCCTGTCTCAAAAAGTAAAAAATGGGCTGGTGGTGCAGCTCAGTGGTCCAGCACTTGCAGAGAATGCAAGCACGAGGCCCTGGGTCCAATTCCCAGTACCACAAAATAAATAAATAAAAAATAAATAAAATAAATAAAAAATAAAGGGCTGGGGGTGCAGGCCAGTGGCAAAGCACTTACAAAGTAGGTGTAAGGCCCTTGATTCAACACCCCCAGTATCACACACAAAAAAAAAGTTTCTGACTTTTATGATTTCACCATAAAGCCTGCATTTGATTTTCTGACAAGTCAACCTTCCGCAGCATGAACCAGCGGCAGACACCTGGGCACCACTCACTCCAGCTGGGCACCAGCAGAGGCCAGCCAGGCTTGCTGCTGAATCTTATGCACTAAGGAGGGACAAAGGAACAACGAACAAGAGAACATGAGGATTCATTACTCGTTTATCAGTCACTCCATTTTTCTTCCAAAGAAAACAGTTCTATGGAATCCTTGGTGGGGGCGGGGATGAGCGCAGGAGCAACCAGCTGGTATCACCTTGAAGTGTGGCTGTGGGGCTTCCTGTCCTCTCCCTGTTCATCTGTTGAAGCAGGGAGGAAACTTCAAAGCTTGACCCGCTGTTCCTGCCAGTGGGAGCCCTCTGATTCCCATCACTTAGCTTTAAGAGAAAAATGCAGAGGAATTCTTCCCCTTGCCTGCCAAGGTTTGTGGCTCACCAGTCCATCAGTTTTGGGTTATGCCTGTCTCTACTTAGTGGATGCCAATAAAACAGTGGATTTCATTTAGTGGTTTACATGTACTCA
This sequence comes from Pedetes capensis, assembly GCA_007922755.1. Classification (NCBI taxonomy): domain Eukaryota; kingdom Metazoa; phylum Chordata; class Mammalia; order Rodentia; family Pedetidae; genus Pedetes; species Pedetes capensis. The sequence continues at coordinate 36,840 of VMDO01000987.1, forward strand.
TGTACATGATTCTTACAAGTCATTTGAAACCGCCAGCTTTTGTAATTTGTTCAGATTGTGCCATGTCAGTGACCAGTACCCCACTCCTGCTCCTGATTAAATGCTCTTCTCTTGGAAACACTCAGGAGTCCCCCAAGACAAAGCAAAGTTTAAGATTGTCCTCTGCTGGGCGTGGTGGCACACATCTGTAATCCCAGCTGCTTGGGAGGCGGAGACAGGAGGATAGCAAGTTTGAGACCAGAGGCAATCCGTGTAATTTAGCAAGACCCTGTCTCAAAAAGTTAAAAAAAAATGGCTGAGAGTGCAGCTCAGTGGTCCAGCACTTGCAAAGCATGCAAGCGCAAGGCCCTGGGTTCAACTTCCAGTACTACAAAAAAAAAAAAAAAAAAAAAAGATTGTCCCCTGGCTGCTCTGCTACCTCCAGTCCATGTTTAAAACCCATATCTGTGAGTTAAGAGAGAACTACTCTATTCGGTCAATTCACCATATACAATAATATAAATAAAATTCAAAAGTAAACATAATTTCCCTGAATTATTTTATTTGTCTAAATCTGAGTTTTCATTTAAAATGTATATTCTTGAATTTCACAATGATGAGAAAAGGGCAGGTGCAAGCCTATAATTCAAGCACTTGGAAGGCTGTGGCAGGAGGATCTCGAGTACAAGGCCAGCCTGGGCCACACAGTGAGACCCTCAAAAACAAACAGAAAAGGAAATACTGCTGGAAATGGTTAAAATTAATAATAGCTTTACTTCAAAAACAGATTCTTTTGAATTATATGGACAGTTAAACTTCTCTATCATTACTTCCAAACAGCTTTTATTTATATAAATATGAAGAATTAGGTAAAAACATTTCATTGGACAGTATAAAACACTCTGGAGAAGTGTCCACTGTCCACTCCAAAGGAGGTGTCCACTACCCAACAGCATAGCCACAGGACAGCCTCATGAAACCCTTGGTGGCAGCAAAACTAGGGGATAAAAAAACAAAACAAAAAACTCCTGGGACAGAATTAAGTGGGGAAACAGTTGCAGAGAGCTTCTAAACATAGGTGGATAACCGTCATGATGCAGAGGAGACTCCAAGTTCTACAGTGGACTATACAAGTTCTGGAGAAGCAAAGATCATTAATTTAATTAAAGAGTCATTAATAGCAGTAATAAGGACACAAATTAGTCTGTTAGTGATATTACAATTTTCATGGAATGTAATCTAAGAGAAAGTTATTCCAATGGCGAGATTTTCATTTTTACATTTTGCAAAAATATTCTTCTCAAGGTGGCATAAGCTCCACCATTCTTGCTTCCAAAGATATGTTTTGATCTCCCACTGACTGTGTCCTGGAGAAGTCGCAGGTCCTCAGAGGGAAAGCCCTGTCTGTGATCGCCATCTCTGTTGTGAAGCCTGCTGAGCTATTCGTACTTGTGTAGCAAGTGCCTGGGTGAAGCAGTTTAAAAAAGCAAACACAGCATGAAAAAACAGGGAAAAGCCACAAGCAAAATGATTTTAGACAGACTGAAGTTTTGTTAAATGCCACTCATGACTTAGCAGGAGGGATGAGGACCTCGCTGCCACACTGCTTCAGTTCCCTCTGCTGCTCAGTTTTTGAGGTTTCATTCCAACAAGAGCTGCACACTGTCAGCCTTGTTTTGTGGCTGCTGATAGTCGTACTTTCTTGCTATTAAAAAAAAACAACAACAAGAAAAACAAAAAGAAGAGATAAAATTAATAAAACTTGCAAAATAATTACTAGCTAACATCATTAAATCATAGTCAAGTCATAATTCTCAGTAAAAACAATTAGCTTAGAATTAAGCAATTGTATTTCCTTAGAGGAAGTTAATTATACTCCATGACCCTCTAATTCATCAACATCACTAATATCTACCTTGTTTGTTTTATTATTATTTATGTGTCCTAACTACTCAGAACTTTAAAATACAGGGTAAACATTAATTAGACTATTAGTGTTTTGTAATTCCCTTCTTTCTTACACTTTATTTTCACCTTCAACTAATAATAATGCTTTTGCCAAAAATATAAGGAATTTGGCTGTATTTTAAACTGTAATCCTAGGTGTCTTATTAAGCATAAATATCATCATTATCAACTAGAAAGGAAAAAAATATGCAATTATGTTTTCTTCTAAGAAATATTTGTTAAAGAAAAACTACCTTAACCTGAAACTACAGAAGATATAGAGCTAAAAATCCTTGAGAATGTCATTCAACCACTTAGCTTTAAAATTTTCAACCTCTTCCTTTAAGTTCTTATTTGTCAAGAAGAGATAGTACTTCTATATGCTACTCTGAATAGATACAGATTTTCATGGCTTAAAGCTTACAACTGGGAATTCTCTTAAAGAAAAAGAAGTTTCCTATTTCCTTTTGAACGGACAGACTTTCTTTCTCAGGACAAGATATGTCTAAGAATGATCTACTATTCTGGGATTCATTAAGTGTGCAAATCCCCGCGTGTTTTTGTTTTTGAGAGTAATAGCCCCCAAAGATGTCCACGTTCCACTTCTCATAATCCGTGGCTATGTTACAAGGCAAAAGGAACTTTGAAGATATGACTAAAGGAAGCAATTTGAGATGGGAAGATTCCCCTGGATTACCTGGTCTGCCTAATCACACTGGCTCTTCAATCAGAGAAACTTTCTTGACTAATTCCACATGGACAGCAAAATGTGGATATGGAGGAAAGCCAGAAAGATGCAACATTCCTGGCTTTGAAGATGGTTGAAGGGGCACAACCCAAGCAGGGTAGGATGCTTTAGAAGCTGGAAAATGCAAGGAAACAGACTTTCCCATACAGCTTCCAAAAAGGAGAACTCTGCTGACACTGTCGTTTCAGCCCAGTGAAACTGTTGTTGGACTTCTTTCTATGAGACTGGTAGACAATGCATTTGTATTGTTGAAAGTCAGTAGGTTTGTAGTAATTTGTGATAGCAGCAATAGAAAATTAATGCATCCCCCAAAGAAGAATTCTGATGAATTTTATGTCATTCTTATCGAAAAAGAAAATAACTGTGCAGTGGGCTTATAATTATATGTGCTGAATCATGGAGTATAACAGCTGGTAAGAGAGAACTTCTGTCTTGAATAGGCATCAATGAAACTTAACTCTAGCTGTATGCAGTGGCATACATGTATAATCCTAGCAACTCAGGAGGCTGAGGCAAGAGGCCTGAGAGCTCAAGGCCAGAGGCGGCCTGCACAACTCAATGAGACCCTGTCTCAAAATAAAAAATAAACGGGGTCGGGGGTACAGCTCAGTAGTAGCATGTGTGAGGGCCTGGGCGTATCCTCAAGTACTGGAAAAGAAAGATAATTTAATTTTTTACTTGTAATTTTTTTTTTTGTGGTACTGTGGATTGAACCCAGGGCCTCACGCTTGCATCCTTTGCAAGTGCTGGACCACTGAGCTGCACCCCCAGCCCATTTTTTAAATTTTTTTTTTTTTTTTGCAGTACTGGGAGTTGAACCCAGGGCCTCGCACCTGCATGCTTTACAAGTGCTGGACCACTGAGCTGCGCCCCCAGCCCATTTTTTTTACTTTTTGAGACAGGGTCTCACTAAGTTACACAGACTGCCTCAGGTCTCGAACTTGGCGATCCTCCTGCCTCCCCCTCCCGAGCCGCTGGGATTACAGGCATGCGCCACTAGGCCCGGCTACTTATAATTTTTTTATATAGAGCTTCTGGTTCTGTATAGACATAACAGAAAATTTAGCATTTTAGTCATTGTTAGGTGTACAGGTTGGTGGCATTAAGTACATTCACACTGTTGTGCAAACATTACCACCATCCATTCACAAAACTTTACATCATCTCAAACTCAACCCTGTACACACTAAACAGTGGCTCCCCACCTACCTCCTTCCTCAGTCTCTGACAACCACCATTCTACTTTTTGCTTCTATGATTTGCCTCACATAAGCAACAATACAATATTTGGCCTTTTGTGACTAGTTTATTTCACTTAGTAAAATGTCTCAAGGTTCGTCCATGTTACAGCATGGGTCAGAATTGTGTTCCTTTTAAAGGCTCAGTATTATTCTAATGGGCTGGGATTTAGCTCAGTTGGTAGAGCACCACGCTGCAGTCTCTGAGGTCCTGAGTTCAATTCCCAGAACCGCAAAAATGGGAGAAGGACCTGGCAATCCACTCCCAAGGCAATCCTGAAACAGTCAGCCATTGAAAACCCTATGAGGGTCGCTATGAGTCAGACACGACTCGATGGCACCTAACAACAACAACAATATTCTAATGTATGTACATACCACATTTTGTTTATTCACTCATCTGCTGAAGACATTTGGGTTGTTTCTATCTATTGGTTACTTGTGAATAATGCTGCAATGTTAAATTAAGTTTTTTTTTCTTATTTTGCACTGGTAACACATGCATATGGTACAACATACAAAAAGAACAAAAGGGTAAACAGTGAAAAGTATATCTTCCTCCTACCTACTAATTCAACAGCTACTTCCCCAGTTCTTTCCCCCAGTGGAACCACTGTTACTAGGTCTTAGGATACAATGTATGCTATAGAACTTTTTTCAGGTTCAATTTACTGAAATGTATACAGTTGGCTTTCTGTATCCATGGATTTAACCAACCATGAATTGAAAATCCTCAAATGTTGTCTACACTGAATAGGTACAGACTTTTGTCATTATTTGCTAAACAACACAGCATAACAACTATTTACACAGCATTTATAATGCGTGAGGTATCGTAAGTGATCTAGGGACGATCTAGAGTCTACAAGTTATATGCAAATATGCCATGTTATAAAAGGGACTTAAGCACCTGTGGACAACTGTATGCATGTATACATTTTCTATTTTTCACCTCAAATTCCAGTAGGCCTGAGATATATACCAGTAAACTCTTGCTGATCACCCTGCTTTGCTTCATTTTGTGTGTGTGCGTGTGTGTGTGTATGCACATGCAAGTGCATGTACACTTCAGGTTTTACTGTGGAGATTTTTCTTTAAAGTTGTCCAGTCTTTTTACTTTATGCCCCACACAGCAACTATCAAGATAACAGGTGTCAATAACTGGATGCAAATCTTCCCATGCCTCGCTCCATGGTTACATAATTATATAGAGCAGTTATATTACACATAGATAATAAAAGGGATAAATGGGAAGTTATGGTCACTTGAATTTACAACATTAGCCTCCTCTTGCTCTTCTCATTTAACAATATACAATGGAAACCACACCTCATTCTTTGGAATGGTGGCATAAAAGGCTATGACTTAGATGTACAATTCATTCTGGCTCCAGACATTTTAAACTTTGTTTCCTCTTCACTGCCCTATGCCTGCAGTGCACAGTAATATAGGGCATCCTAAGCCTGAGCTATAACATCTGGCCTTGCACCTTGATGCTACATGTCACACCCCCAGAAGCCATTCCTACACTATCATGGCTTACGGTCATTTGGCCATTTCAGTACCACTCCCTATGAGGACAGGTGCAAAGGAAGAAAAACTGGAATAGGGATAGAAGTCTTTACTGATGATTAAAGTCTCAATTTTTGCAAAATTCACAAAAATCAGATCATGTAAGTACATTCCTAGGGGCTGGGATTTAGCTCAGTTGCTAAAGCAGTCTCTGCAGTCTCTGAGGTCCCGAGTTCAATTCCCAGCACCGCAAAAATGGGAGAAGGACCTGGCAATCCACTCCCAAGGCAATCCCGAAACAGTCAACCATTGAAAACCCTATGAAGGTCACTATGAGTCGGACATGACTCGATGGCACCTAACAACAACAACAACAACAAGTACATTCCTAGGGCACTTTTCACGGTCTTGGAGAGGTCCTGTGAAAGCAAAAGGGTCTGACAGCATTAACTTCATGGTCAATCTGCCTTTGCTGAAACTGTGTTAAACATGTGAAAAAGGTACTAAATTTTTATAACTTTTCTTTTTTTTTTTTTTGAGACAGGGTCTCATAACATGGTCCAGGCTGGCTTGGAACTTGTAATCCCCCTGCCTCTACCTGTGACATACTCATGACTATACCCAGTTATTTTGATAGCCTTTTGTGAATGGGACTCAGTGCCAGAGAAGCTGTTTTAAACATGCTATGGTGTATAGTGGGCTAGGATCTAGCTCAGTTGGTAGAGTGCTGCGCTGCAGTCTCTGAGGTCCCGCGTTCAATTCCCAGCACTGCAAAAAATGCGAGAAGGACCTGGCAATCCACTCCCAAGGCAATTCCGAAACAGTCAGCCATTAAAAACCCCATGAGGGTCGCTATGAGTCGGATACCGACTCGATGGCACCTAACAACAACAACATGGTGTATAGCTGGGTACAGAACATACTTACAGAGGGAGCATGTTTCCAGTTGCTGCCTTAGCCGGATCTTGCTCATTGCATCATAGAAGCTGGGCTCTGATAAAGCTTCTGTAGGTGGCACACTGAATATCCTCAGAATTTTCCTTTTATTCCTAAAACACAAAACCAATGTAGAAGAGAGGGTTTAAATGGTGATAGGATGCTGAATATGTAATATTCTCATGATCCTGGTAATTCGAAGCTATGTAAAAAGAACTTAAATGACAATAAGCCCATTTTATTTTCTACTTTGTTTGCAAGATGCTTAGTTGGCTCAAGTAGTCTTTCACTCACAGCAGGAGGTTGCACATGTACTCCAATGGGGCCGTTTAATGTAACAAAGTGAGGTACCTCCACTGCAATTCTCCTCAACACCCAAAAAAGCCAGATATTGCATAAAAAAGCATACAAACAAGAAAGCATCTCATTTTCCCTCCCTCTCAAGTCACCCAAATGAAGATGAATCATTGGGATGGAAAATACTCTGAATACAAGCAGCTTAATTTTGGAAGGTCATGAATAAAAAATATTTTATAAAAATATAATAGCATAGACTTAGTGAGGATATCTTTTAAAAATAAGAACAGTGCATCCCTGTTTTTAAAAGAAGAGTGGGAAGGAGTGGCAGCTCTTCTTAGAGGAAAGTTGCTACCTGTCAGGGGTGGCTGATGACAGGACGAGCCACCTCCCCACTCCCAACCTGTCCCATTGCTCCTGTAGGTAGCTGGGCCAGGAGGGTGAGGGCACAGATCTGAGAACCGTGGGGGTACTGGGGGGTGCCGAATCATCCACAAGCCAAACAGAAGCTTCTTGTGGAGCTTTATTTTGAACTGTTTGATGACTTATTTACCCTGCCAGAGGGCTCCCCAAAGCATGTGGTTGTAAGCAGATGCAACTCAGTCCAACTAACACTGCTTCTCCACTTTAAAACACACTCCTCCTTCCCCCTACTCATCATTATTATTGCCATACTTAGGGGAAAGGTGCCAGGAAGTTTGAAAGAGAGCAGTTAAATTGAGCTACTACATCTGGAATGAAGGCAGGAAGTATTTATTGAGAATTTGCACATGTGGCAGGCACAACAGTGACACAAAGATAAAAGACAAAGTCCTTGTTCTCAAAGGTTTGAAGTTTTTGTAGATAAAGAGACAAGTTATCAAATAAGAGCAATGTTGTTTATAAGTATCATAATGGTGTCATACACAAGAACCAAGAAAAAGCTCAAACCCTGAAGAAGAGAATTGCTGAATACATAGGTGTCAGTGTTTCTGTATTTCAGGAACTTAGGACAAAAGAAGGTGCTCATTGCAAGGTGACAATGAGCCCAGGCTGCCAACAAAAGTGGCCTATATTAGAAATGATCTTGCTGGAAAGCTTAAAACAGCCGGCCCTGGTGCCAAGAACTGAATTTAAATCTTCAATGCTTAAAGCAAGAGTTTTAAAAGCCAACCCTTGGTTACTAACAGAATGAGGAGGGGAGGCCAGAGTAGGAACAAGATTTCTGATGAAATTTTTTTATGTATTTAATTCAGATATTTTTAAAAATCCTGTAAATTTCTTTTTTATTAATAATTTTTAATATATAACTTAATGGGTCTCATGAATTTCCATACATGCATTTCATTGTACATTGCTCATGTTAACTTACCCTCCTCCCCCATTCCCCCCTCCCCACCAACGGTCTTCTTTCTACTTGCATGTCTTTTTTGTGAGTATATCTATCTATACATGTACATCCCGATTTTGCCATATGGGCAAACATGCATGTCCTGTAAAATATTTAAATGCCCAATTTCTTATCTCCTCGGACACATAACATATTTACCTCTTGGCATACATGAAGAGACCAAAGCTAACAAGGATCACGATCAAGTAGACATTTGTGGCTTCATTCCAGGCTTCATGAACAGTGTAATCAATAGAGCCATCATCGCCCACCACTCCGTAACTTCCAGCCATGGGGCTGAAGAAAGAAAAGAAAGTAGGGTTGGCAAATATATGGCCTGCTGGTCCAATCCAGTCCACTGACTGTTTTGGTATGGCTCCCAAATCAAGAATAGTTTTATATTTCTGGATGGGTACGTATCATTTATTTATGCATTTATTTTTATATTTTGGTGCCAGGGAGTAAAACCCAGGGCTATACCCGTGCCACACACACTCCTTACCACTGAGCTATTCCCTGCAGCCCTCAATATAGTCAATTTTTCTCACATCCTACAGAGCCTAAAATATTTTCAGTCTGGTTCTTTAACAAAAGGTTTACAGACCCCTGATCTAGGTCATTAAGATATGTAACACATTTCCCCTCATTTTCGAACTTTGGAACCTTACAGCTTCTACATAAAGGTTAAAACATGGGATAAAATATAATATTGCTAAATGGATGAAAGTTGAAATGTCATCGCAGTTTCCAAATTTTAACCGTCACCCAGTTAAAAGCAATAGACAGACTTAAACACTGGCTGGGACGTTGAGAGCACAGGATTACCCTTGTGACAGCTGCCTAGAAAGGATGTGACAGTACTAACCACTCTTCCACATGCCTCCCAAGATGCAAGTTTGGAACTGGAACTAGTTTTGGCCTGCTGGCCAAATTTGGCTAAAAGAAACTCTGGGATAAAAAGTTACTTTTTGCTATTTATACAGCTGTGACTTCTATTCAAGGAAATGCATTCTTTCTACATTCCCACAGAGAGTAGGAGTAGGAATAGCAAGTGCATCAAAGCGGGTAAAAGAATAGTGATTTCTTGTGTTTGAGAAGTTAACTGAAGTTAAAGAGAAAGTTTCCCACTCGTGTTGGACATAAAAGGAAAATCTGAGTAAAATGACCTAGTATGTGAAAGAAATCCACAAGTGTTTCAGAAACTCTATAAAAAGGACAATGGGACAAATGACAGGTGGTAAGTGCACTGTAGTTTCTAAGAATAAGACAGATATTTTTAATACCAAGAAAAGAAATATCTGGAATGTCCAAGTTGTTTTACAAGCTTTTTCTTAGGTTGCCTACAATGTAGGTATTGCAGTTCTTTCACTACAATAACTTACAGTTCATCTCGTAAGCCACCCAAATGTTCATTAATGTAGATGTGGCTCAGTAAGTTAGTATGTACTTTTCTTTTTTCTTACTTGTCTTTGCATGTGCTTCCCCCTTTCTGAAATCAAGTCTCTGTGGATATCTGGGGACCTATTCTGCTCATTTAGTATAAAGTGACTATCACAGTCATTTAATTTAAACTCCTGTTGTTGAGGGCAAGAGTAATTTCTCTAAAACATCTATTGGTGTCTGATGAATATAAAGATTGGTCACATGAAAAAAATTTAGTCAAGGACAATAACAATAGAACTAATTTTAAATTATAAAAATATAGAAGTCCAAGATATCTATATTATAAATACATATACACAATAATATGTAATAATATAATATTGGGCTATACTTAATTCCTAGATATTAAAGACTTCTTGCTGTTAGGAGATATTAAAGACTCGCTATAGATTTTTTTTTTTTTTTTTTGAGACTGGGAGACATGGGTATGTAGCATGCTCAATTCTTACCTTTAAAACTGAACTCTGGAGGTTCTCTAAATTTCACAATATGATTTTTAGTAGGTAATCAGCCTGCTTTAGAGAGAGAGAGAGACTTCTGGAAGTCCCGACATTATAACTGTCTTTATGATTTATGAAATGTTGACCACTGTTGGTGCTGCCAAAATGTTAAGGTGACAACAACAATGACCATATTGGGAAGAAAAAATAATATGAGTTTAGGTGTCTGATTTGAGATGCTCAGAAGGCCCAGACAATTATGCAGCAAGAGTGGCAATTTTCAGGCCTGGGAGTTACTAACAAATTAGGGGAGGAAACAGTGAACAATACAGCAATGGCTTCTAGGACACCGCAGAGGGGTTACAAAAGCATTGTAACCTGTTTCCTAATCCCTGAATGGACCTGAACTAGGTTAATGTCTTCCTTCAACTTTTGATAAAATTCTGTTCATGGGCCACTAAGTAACTGGTTTACCCTTACCCAAAGTGTTACCTCCTTCCATTGTAAACATGCCACCCCTTAATTATATTGAGAAAAGGATTTCCAATTACTCCTGACCCAGAATGGTAAAATTTTAACGTAAGTTATACAACATGTTATAAAACATCATTGGTATGCAATGACACTACTGTTTCATGGTTCCAGGGACAGTCACTTGAGTTATTTTTAGGAGTGTAGTTGTGAAAGATTTGCACTGAGGGCGGGCTTTTCCTGCCTGGTTCGCAGTCATGACCAATGGCATGGTTTGTAAGACTGCCAGGAGTAAGGAATGGTGCAGTTCAGAGTCATAGTGCATACTTATGGCCCACATGGGGCCTGAACTTTGATCCTCTCCTCCAGGATGCCAGCCTAATCAAGTGTACACACACACACCTGTTGAGTGGTTAATACATATCACCACAGACACCTTCTCAAGTCTAAAGCAAAATGCCCAGGGGTATTACGGTGGGTCATGACTGGCAAGTTAATGTTTCTGCAAGATTACCAATATAGTCATATGCTTGAAGTGCCATCTAAGGATCTTTTGAGAAAGCTGACCTTTTGCCACATTTTTCCTGTGATGTAATGCCTGAACTATTATTTTGGCAGGAAGATGCTAGGATGAACTGAATTAATTCACAGTAAACATGAGAATCCAGAGATAAAGCTGCCAAAATATGTCAACTACGGCTTGGCTTTAGGTTGGTAAATTTTTAGGTAGAAAAGAAGACCTTTTCTAGGGATCATGTGACTATTATCATGTTTTAAAATTAGAGCCCTGACTTTGGGTTCTCCCTACCATGTCTAGGCAGTTCTAAAATTAAGCATCACTTGTCATCATGACTGGAATGTTATTTTTGTCTCTGTTAGAATCTTGTTCTTAAGCTCAGTTGGTAGAGCGCTGGGCTACACTTTCTGAGGACCCGGGTTCGATCCCCAGCACCGCAAAACCGAGAGAAGGATGCGGCAATCCACTCCCAAAAACAATCCCAAAACAATCAGCCATTGAAAACTCTATGAAGGTCGCTATGAAGCGGATACAACTCTATGGCACCAAACAATAAGTTTCTAACAACATCTATTGCATAAATAAATGGAGTTTTCTCCCTCTCAGCTCTCAGAAACATTGCAAGTTTGGATCCTCGAAGCAGAAGAGAGTACGCTGACAGGCTGACTCGACACACACCTGTGGACCTCCGGCCGGACCAGGCAGGGCACAGACACCAGCAGTTTTTACAACGGCCCTGCCCGCAGGCACTGAGGACACACATGGGAGGTGACAGCTGGGAAGGTGACGGACAGTGCCCAAGGCCACTGGGGGCCGGGCCCGGAAGGGCGGCACTGCCCCGCCTCTCACCCAGACCGTGGGGATCCGCGCCTCGCGGGGGGGGGGGGGGACCGAGTCGCTGGCTTTTGACACCGTCCTCGCCCGGGGAGCCGCTTTGGACCCTCGTATGCCCCCGCCGCCCGCAGGATCCCACCCCGCACCTCCCGCGCTCTGCGATCGCAGCCCCGCGCCCAGGACGCTGGGACTCGACGGGCGCAGCACCAGGCCGGCCTGCCGCCAGCCGCCCGGGGCGGGGCCGGTGACGCGGCGGGGCGGGGCAGACGCGGACACTCACGCTGCGGCCCCGGAGCGCACACGCTGCGCCGCTCGCTCAGGCCTGTCTCCGGCCGCCGGCGCGGAGCCGCTCGCCGCGCGGACCGGCGGCCCCGTGCGTCACTTCCTGCCGGCCCGCCGGTTTCCGGGTGAGATGAGCAGCCAGGTCTTTTTTTTTTTTTCTCCTTTCTTCTTGTCAGTTGCGGACGCTAGAGACGTAGCGACGGCCCCGGTGCCGCCCCGGGCGCGTGAGTGGAGCGGGCGCCCGGCCTCACCGCGCGGCCCCGCCCCGCAGCCGGGGCCGGGAGAGGCCCTCGCGGCTCGGGTGCGGGGCCCGGGTGCGGGGGTCTGGTTGCCGCGCCTCGCGTCCACGTGGATTGAGCGTCGGGTGCGGCCCGGCGCCTTACCTAAAGCGGGCGGGAGGGAGCGGACGGCCCAGCCCTGATCGCCTGGGGGCGCGGCGGGTCCGGCGACCGAGGGCGCGCGGTGCGCGGAGGGCTGCCTTGTCCCCAGGAGGGTCGGCGGTCTCCTTAAGTGCTTAAGTGACTTAATCCGGACTGTCTGTGCATCTTCCGATCATAATAAATGAAACTTGGCCGAGATGATTGGAGTGTTTTACAAACTGGATGTGGCCGGAGTGCCGTGGCATTGTTAGTTGAATGACTTAGATATTCAAATTTTGCGTGTGTGTAGTAATTTGAGAAAAGTGTTTTCCAGCATGAGAAACGTAGTGAATTTATGTAGGACTTCAGCATCAGTATTGAAGTGATCAGATTTCCATGGCTGATGCAGCCTTGCCAATAAAGGGCCACATGTCCACATGCTGGAGGTCTTAACTATTCCTTTTGAGCAAGTGCTGCAGGGTCAGCTGGCTGCTAATTACAGTTCATACTGGACTATGTAACAGTTATAGTCTTAATTATAAGCAGAGATAAGAGCTAACAGTTAATGCTTTACCCCTGAGCAAGTTTTCTTGCCTTTGTGGATCATCTGTTATAATTAAATTCACCTTTGACTACATTAAGACTATTGGTACCATACACGGGCTTTATAGAGGGCTGGGAGTTGGCTCAGTTGGTAGAGCACTGCACTGCAGTCTCTGAGGTCCCGAGTTCAATTCCCAGTACCGCAAAAGTGGGAGAAGGACCTGGCAACCCACTCCCAAGGCAATCCCGAAACAGTCAGCCATTGAAAACCCTATGAGGGTCGCTATGAGTCCGATACTGACTCGACGGCACCTAACAACAACATATATTCATTTATATACTTTGTTGTTGTTTGTTGCCGTTGAGTCTTGGCGACCCTGTGTACAACAGAACAAAACACTCCCGGATTTTGTGCCATGCCCGGCACTGTGTCAGTGCTTCTCTGCTATTCATAGGTTTTTTGATGGCTGATTTTCAGGAGTGGGGTACCAGGTCCTTCTCCCATTTTTGCCGTGCTGGGGATCAAAGCCAGGGCCTCAGAGCAGAGAACACACATAGTCATATATCTGTAATTTTGTAACCATTTAGTTTGAGGCTAAAGTTGAGAAATTAGGAGCAATAATAATAGCCAGTGTTGAGTACTGATTTTTTGCCAGGTTTCTGCCAAATGGTCTAGATGTTTTATCTCATTTAATCGTAAGGGATAACTGTTTGCATAAGCATAGATTGTTCAGAAATATTTGAATACACGAGTTTAATTTGAATGTGTCCAAATGTGGAATACTTGTACTCACATACTGGTTTCCACTTTTGTAAAATAAGGATGTTAGCAGTATAAAGTGACTCCATAAATTAATGTGGTTTTCATGTTGGAATGTGGCTTTAAATACACATACAATTGCAATTAGTCTGTTTATTTGGATATTCAATACTTTTCAAGGTCCTATATCTCTTAATTTATCGAAGTTGCCATTGTATAACACTGTCACCTAATGAGCAGGCCATGCTAGGGCCTAGGGCATAGGTAAATATTGGGAAAGCCGTATTGGCCCATTCTTAAAGGACTCTTCTTGCACATTTAATTTCTTGTTGGCATTTCTAGTGAAGGGCAAACAAATGATATGATGAAACGTGAAGACTTTCTTTCCAGTACCATACTAAGGGAATAAAAAGCAGCGAGCTGGCTATTTGATTTTGCTGGAGAGTCACACAATGTCATTGAGCATTTGATATTAAGAAGGTAAAGCCAAGCCGGGAGTGGTGCACGCCCATAATCCCAGGGACTTGGGAGGTGAAGGCAGGAGGATCCCAAGTTCGAGACCAGTCTGTAATTTAGCAAGACCCTGTCTCAAACAAAAAACAAAAAATAAGACAACAACAACAAAAAGAATGTTAAGCCAGGCGTAGTAGTACACGCCGTAATCCTAGCACTTGGAAGTCTGAGGCAGGAGGATCAAATCGAGTTTGAGGCTAACCTGGGCTATGATAGTGAGTTCCAGGCCAGCCTGGCTATGTAGCAAGACACCGTGTGGAAAAAAAAAGTTAGATGATCTGCATTGTAGGTAGTTATGGAAGATTTATGTGTCTGATTTTGTAGTTTACATTTAAACATCTCACACATGCACAGAGGGTGCCAAAAAAATGTATATACATTATGTTGTTGGGTGCCATTGATTGAATCTGACTCATTGCAACCCCATGTACAACAGAATGAAACTCTACCCAACACTGTGCCATGCACACGATCTTTTTCTGTTTGAGCCCAGTGTTGCAGCCATTATATTTCTTCTCATTTTGAGTCATGCCACATCAGCAAAAGGGGCTTCTAAGGGGCTTTACTCCATTCCCATCATTAAGGTTGATTCTACTTTAAGAAGGCGACTCTTCCCCCTATTGTCTCTTGAATGCCTTCTAGCTTGTGTGGCTCATTTTCCAGCACTGTTTGACCGTGCTTCTCTTCTGTTCATTGGGTTTTCAATGGCTAATTGTTTCTGGAGTGGACTGCTGGGTTTTTCTCCCACGCACATTTTAAGAAAGAGAAACACTGTATTAAAATTGTAATATTCTATATATACTGATAACAAAAGATGAATTCAAGTCACATTTGACTTCTGCAATTACACTAGGTGTTTAAAGTGGTTCCCATAGCAGAAGAGGCAGGACTTATTGCTGTGCGAGGTCTCCCTGTCATCCCTTGTGCACATCACACACAGCACTGTGTGTCTCAAACTTGGCACATGTGTGCAGTTGTTAGGCACACTGGAGGTTCTCTTGCACATTCATGCCTCCATTGTTGTAATTCCACAATGTTCTCAAATTTCAAATACCACATCAAAATGGTCTTGTACTCCTTGGATGACAGTCATCCTCCCTTTTTCTTTGTCCTCCCTGTTGCTTGGTTGCGCTAGCATTAATTTAACACCACCTTTTGAGCAAATGTCATGCTACATAATTCAACTTCTAAAAGTAATATACAGATTATGTGGTCCCAGATGTTCAGATGGGAGGCGTGGCCACGCACACATAACTAAACACAACTCACTTGGGACCCTTGGGTAAGGTGTGTAGACTCCTGTGGCCCTCAGGAACTCCATGAGAGAGGAGAAAGGAAAAGCCTCAGGCGCTTTTGCCTTGTGGGGACTGGAAGCTCTTCATTGTTTCTCTGCCCTGACAAGGGCAGAGAGGAACCCAAACAAGTGTACAGCTATAACAAGTGTTAGTAGCTCTTATACTGCCTCAAGGGCAACTGCAGCTCTTCTGCCTCTGGCGCTTGGACCGGAGACTGTCCTCAGTTTTGGCCTCCTGCTACTGGTTCCAAGAGGCTTTCCTTCCTGGTCTTGGTGGTCACAAGGAGAGATGCTTCCGTGTTGCTGGTCAAATCCAGAGAAAGTCCTTTCCTTGCAGATGGTCCATAGCAGAGAGAATTCTATCTTGATTGGTGGTCTGGGTGAGAGAGCAACAACCAATTTAGGAGTGACATTCAAATAAAGAGTGAAACCAGATATCACTCTCTGAGCAATCAAGGGGAGATCATTGATTACCAATCAGGGGACAAGATGAGCGTTGGATAATTCCCTACAACAGGTAACATGTCTTAGAATGTATATACATTTTTGGGCACCCCCTAGTATTCACTATTGAGTCTAGTACTTTGTGCAGCAAGAAGTTAAGATTTTGATTGAATTAAGTAGTTTTGGCTTCCTAAACCAATAAGATTATTTTGAGTATGTTTACAATGATAGCATTTAATGATTTACATAGGTATAACTGTTCTTATTAACATTGATTCTAGCAGTTTGCATCCTATGGGAGTAGAAGCGGTTGGAAGGATTGGAAAGGCTGGGGGAGGTTCTTGGAAGTGTATGTTATTTGTGGTTAAAGCAAACTTGATGAAATTACCTATCAGGAGATTCTTGTGGTCCATCATTGTTGTTAGGTGCCATCAAGTTGGGTCTGACTCATAGCAACCATATGTACAACAGAAATGAAACAGTCTCTGACATTGTGCCATGTTCTGGCATTATTGTCAGTGCTTCTCTGCAGTCCATACATTGGGAAGAGGAAAAGATTGGAAAAGTTTTGCCAGTTGATATTTACAAGAGAGTTTCTTTACCTGAACGCATTGTCTTTGGGGAGGTGACAGGTGGAGAGTTGTCATCAATAGAAGGACCTAAGCAGAAAAAGATGCATGTTTCCTTTTGGAGTGAACACTTGTATTTTTTGTGACCAATTCTTGGCACCACAAATATTTGTCTTCAGGCCCTTTCCCAGCTTTGATATTTGTGGGCAGTCTCTGATCGATGAAGGAAGAAAGTGAAAAAGTAGGGGTAAGGAATACCTCAAAGCAGAAGGGCATATAAACAAAACATTATCAGGCTTTCCTTTGGGCAAAGTTTAGGAACTATTAACAAAAACTATTCCAATAATATCAACTGTATTCTGCTATGTCTGTCAGTGTGTTACTTGTATCAAGGAATATGGAGACTATCCCCTTAATGTACTTTATAAATAATGGAACAGATTTAGAATATAGTATATTGCAATACATGAAAAATTGTTGAATTGTTCACAACAGCCATATCTGTCTGTCTATCACTGTTGGAAAGCTCTGATGACTATAGGAACAGGCTGCTGTAAGGCATTTAAGTGATTCTGTATTTTCCCTGGTAGGAAAACAAGTCCTTCCCTTTCCTTGCTTCAAAATTTCACTCTCAGGCTGAGGCTTGGTGGTGGAGTGCTTGCCTACGGTGCCTGAGACCTGAGTTCCACCCCTAGCACTACAGAAAACAAAACAAGCTTGGTTTTCGTATGGAGGGCCCCTTAGCCTCCAGAGCCCAGAGACCTTTCTGTCTCATTCGTTGCTTTATCCCCAACACCTAGAAGGGAGCCTTGGTGGAAGGCTTTCAGTAAGTATGTGCACTTGGAGCAGTTGGGGTACTCATCCCTGCTTCCCTTGGTGAAGACCCTGCTTGATCTTAGGTGAAGGGCCTCTCCAGCCTTACCTTCGCCCAGTTCGGCAACCTGCATCAAGTGTTAACTGTTTACACTGCACTCTTTGGCATCTAATCTGGCATGGCTTTGTAGTGTCACGTGTTTCCTGTGGTTTGCTTCTCTACCCCAAACATAAGCTCCTCAAGACCATGGAATACCTATTTATACAGTACTGTTTTTGAGAACTGTGTTAGTATCCACCATAATATTTATATACACACAGTAGGTTTGTATGTACCTATAAAGCGAATGAATATTAGTTACTGTGGGGAAACATCAAAATATTCAGAACCATAGGTACTCTGTTGGGCAAACCATGTGTGCATGTGTGAAACAGCACGAGATTTGGAGCTAAGTAAATCATAATAAAAGCTAACATTTATGTAGTGCTTAAAATGTGCTAGCCACTGCCTCCAGCCTCTTTATGTGTTAATTTATTTGAATCTCACAATCCTTTGAAGTAGGTACAATTATCATCCTGTTTTTCAGATGATGTAACAGGCAGGATGGGCAGTCTGGCTCCAGCGTCAGCATGGCTTCTCTGAGTTTTACTTTGTACTTCAAAGGGAGATCTAAAAGTTTACATTATTTTTGCAGCTGTAAAAGATGCTCTTTAAAATTTCCTTTTTCTTTGTGGTACTGGAGATTGGACCAGAGCCTTGCGCACGCTAGGCAAGTGCTCTACCACTGAGCCACATCCCCAGCCCTAAAGATGCTCTTTTGAAAATTTCAAAGTAACATAAAAAACTGCAATGGCTCTAAGCTGCATGAACAGTGCTGAATTTTCTGTCTAGAAGAAGTTGATAATGAAATGGTCAAGGAGACATAAAATAACTAAAGACAAGGAGAGAGAAACTAAATTTGGAATGTCAAAGCTGAGTGAGGACTTTAATTCTTGGTAGCTGTTGGATTCTGGGCTAATGATTTACCAGGACACAAGACAATTGAATGTCAAAACTTATGCCAAATAAAATAATATTGAATGATACATAATGTCTTTCTGCCTGCCCTTTTATATTTTTGCAGTTCACGAGGGTTGAACCCAGGGCCTCATGCATGCTTTGTGAGTGCTGTACCACTGAGCTGCACCTCCAATGAAGTTTTTACATTTTATTTTGAGACAGGGTCTCACTAAGTTACACAGGCTGCCTCTGGCCTCGAACCTGTGATCCTCCTGTCTCCGCCTCCTGAGTCGCTGAGATTATAGGTGTGCACCACCATGCCCAGCTTTGCCTGCCTTTAAAAAAACATTTACTAGACCTGAGCAGGGTGCGGTGGCACACGCCTGTAATCCCAGCATCTCGGGAGGCGGAGGCAGGAGGATCGCAAGTTCGAGACCAGAGGCAGTCTGTGTAATTTAGCGAGACCCTGTCTCAAAAAGTAAAAAAATGGGCTGAGGGTGCAGCTCAGTGGTCCAGCACTTGCAGAGCATGCAAGTGCGAGGCCCTGGGTTCAACCCCCAGTACCACAAAAAAAAAGAAAAATTTCCTAGACCTAAATGCTAGTGGGGATTTATCACAATGTGGATGTTACTGAAGGTTTCTTATGCACTTCTGTCCATTTGCTTTGTCCTTTTGTGGAATTCGGATCCCACCTTTTCCAGTCTGTTGAGCAATAGAGAACACTACTGGGGTCAGGAGGCCTCTTCTCTCCAAGTAATATTTTTTGTGGAAAAAAATGTAAAATTGTGTTGTGGCAAGCCTGGAATGAACTCAGTTTGAAGCATGTGAAATTAGATGAGGGCCTACAACAAAAATCCAGCAAGATGAAGACAATGATATTCTCTGAAAGCCCAATTATTTATCCCTTTTGTTGGGAATTGATAATATTACTTTGGGCATCAGGCATCTGCAGTCACTAAATATAATGACTCCGCAGATAGGGAAATGTACACATCCCACCTGGCATCCAGGAAGCAGAGGAGAAAGTGCCCATGAGTGAAGCACGGGCCACCAACCTGGTCAGCAGCCAGGGTGGACACATGCTGTGCAGGTACAGTATTCTGTGTTATGTATCATTTCCACAGGGAAGGTGTCATGTTGTTTGTCTGAAGGGTTGCTTTATAATTCCCGTCAGTGAAGAAATGACATGCCTGGTGTCATTTGAATGTCACCTATTTTGAGATGGCCTTTTACAGAAGCAACTTACGAATACTGCCCTACAGCCTGTATTCTATTTAAATATCCAAGGAACTAATTTGGAAAATTGGAGATGAGATAATCTACATTGAAATGTTCATCTGATTGGCATGTTAGACTTAACTTCCTGAATGGAGCATTTTTAACAAGAGAATATGATGCATTGATTCATTTATTTCAAACCTATCAGGCAAGAATAATTTCATGAAGTCATTACTACCCCACTTTGTGAGTTTTAGGGTTGTAGAACTGCATCCTGAACGTGGGCTGGTTTGTTAATCAGGAATGGACATCAGACTAACCCTGGGTTGTTATAAAACTGACACATATCTTTGCTTCACCCCAGAGATTATGAGTCAGTAGGGTGGCGACAGGACCTGGGTGTCTGTATTTTAAATCATCCTAAGTGAGCCTCCTGTCCCTTCCCCCATAAAAAGAACTAGCCCTGTGTTCTATGGGTAAGAAAATCAGAGCAGAGTCAAATGACTTGCCCTGAGCTAGTCCAGTATACTGAGATTTTATCACCAGATAAGACTTAATTCCAGAATTTTGTGGCTGAAAAAAATTTTCCAGGTCATCAATTCAGTACCTCACTTCATAGCTGATTATAAAATTTGCTTATTCAGAATATTTCCAAGTAAGATATGAATGCAGACAAATAATGTTTTGTCAAAGACCGTCTCCTGTCCTGGCCATATAAAAATAGAAGTCACTTGCCAGAATTTCCATATAGTTCTAACTGATGCTTTTTATTAATTTCAGGAACTATTATTTGCAATTTATTTTTGACTACCCTTTTAAATTTCTTGAAAATATTGAATTTTTAGAGGTGAATCAAAGCATTATAATTTCTTACAGAAGTTACTTAGTTTTCGATCTTAGCTAAAATATATTGTGTGAGAATATGCACTGCTTTATTAGAGGATTTTGTTTTGATTTTGTATGTTTATTTTTTTAATCTGGTTGATTTTTAACTTTTCCTTTTTTAAGGCATCTTCCCTGGGAAACTGTGTGATTGACTTCCATGTCATCTCCAAATGTGAGATTACCCTACTTTCAGCATGTCCTCAGTAGAGACCAGCAGGCTCCCCAAGCAGAGCAGCAGCTATTTTCCGAAGTCAATAGAATGTCAGGTGCCGAAGGACTCCTAAGATACCTGTGAAGAATGGCAACCAGCTGAAGAAAAAAGGCCCATTTCAAGAACCCACTCCAATGCCATTTAGGATTTTTGAGCAGCTGAAAGATGATAATTCTGAAAATATGAGTGATGAGATTCTAGACACTTCTTTATGTGTTTGTTACACAATCTGTCCACTTCACATATAATATTTGAGTTAATTTTCATGACTGTCTTGCTGCTCATGACCAGCATTTTGTTCTGTGTGGCTAGAAAACTGATGTTGATAGGAGAGACGGGAGCCATGTACAGGGACATTGGCCCTGGAACTGGCCTCTCCTTGGCTAACCCCTGACAGGTGTGCCACCTGGCTGACTCGTCTCGAGTGACCGTGTGCCCCTTCACAGTGGCTTCAGTTCCATCTTCCTTTATCCACTCCAGCCTCAGTAGATGCCTGCTTGTTTCTTGAGCAAGTTTTTGGCACTGATGATCTGATTATCATATTTTTTTAGCTTATACTAAGAATTAGATCTTCATCAATAGACCTTTGGTACAGTTGCTATTCCAATCTACATTACCTTCCAGGATCAAGAGTGATTTCCTTTCTTTCCTGTGTTGCTTCTCTTTGCTGTTTTGATGTCCCTTTTTCCGTGTTTGGTTAAATTGTCATTTTCTAGATGGAAATGAAGGATGTTCTCTATGATCTATTCAGTTATCTGGAAGATCTGGTTAACATGGGCAGGAGGTCTTTATAATCTCGTACCCCTTGGGCTAAACTTCCATCAAACTTATTTTTAGCATTATTAACAGAATGTTACTTCTTCCTTTCCCTTTTTGTATGTTGGGAGAAGTCGGGATTTCCCCAAATGTAGCTAAGCATAGAGGGAAGAATTTTTTTTTTTTTTTTTTTTTGCTATTAATAAATGAAAGAGTCAGTCCTTGAGGTCACTAATGTGCATGTACATAATTGTAGTAAGAGATTCGTTTGTTGGTTAGAATTCAGATACTTGACCAAGTACATTTTATTGTTTTTAGCTCTTCTGACTTGTAACCCGATCCTTAATCAATAATTTTCTCTCCTGTAAATTAAAGAAAGTGTTTGCTCTCATGAATCAAGTTTTATCCAACATGGAGAAATTATGAAAAAGAACAGATTTTTAACTTAATGAAGCAAAAATTCCATAACGCGCTTGGTTAGTTTTAGTAATTCCTTCCCCAGTAGGTGTGTTTGCTTCATTCTTTCACTCTTTTCCCCCTCTGTCCTATCTACTTGTCACTTGGTCCCACTTGTACATTTTTTTTCTCATGTGTCAGGAGTTTCCTGCTTGACATCTTTGTATGTCACCTACTCCCTGCCTTTGCTGTGATTCAGCCTCCCTTTACGATGTTTTCTGTCCACTTCTCTTCCCTTAACAGGAATATGTGTCCATCCTAGGCTGCCACCTCCAGACTGTTGTTGTCTCTTGTAACTCACCCCCTCTTCCACTGGCTTCTGCTGGTTTCACCTGGTGGTTTCACCTCTTGGCCACTTGTGCTGCACTCGCAGCCCATGTCACTTGTGCCCTGTTTCCCTCCAGCACCTCAATCTTTGGTCTGTCCTTGTGATTCTGATGTGTCCTGAGTGTCAGCTGGCTCTGTTCCTTCTCTCTCCAAACTGATGGTATTTTCTTCAGACTTTTTAGGCATTGTGGCTTTGCTCCATGATTTCTTCTTCTCTTTTCCTTAGTCCTGGTGACAGGTATCACTAGATAGATTTGTTGTCAGCCTTTGCACAGAACATAGATCCTTGCTGGGTACTTCCTGAGTAGCCAGAATGAATCGATTATTATTAACTTTTCTCAGAACCTTGAGCTTCCTGTGTTTTTTTGCTTCTAAGAATTAAATTAGTATTCTAGAAGATGAATGCTACTTTAAAGAGATGCATTTGAACTATTCAAGAATTAGACCTGTCTGTCACTCCCTGTCTCAGATTTAAGAGCAGCCAGAGCAAGTTTAGCGTGGAGGTGAGAGGAGGACAGGAAGAGAAAGGTAAGTGCTGCTAGGAGAGGACTTGTATCAATAGTTGGTTTCTAGAAATGGAAAGAAAAAAAACCCACAGCTTTAACATTTATCAAGTAAAAGGGTCCCTAAGTCTTTTTTAAAACCAGTAAGTCCATCAGTTAGCTTTACTGTTTGTCATTTGTATTTTTGCATTTCTCTTTAAGTTCTAAGACGTTTAATGTTTTCAAAAATAGACTCTCTTTTTATTTTGTATTTTGTATCTCTTTTTATTTTGAAGGACTTGCTGTCTCCTTCAATATTAACTTGTGTCTTTTTGTAATTATACTATAACAGTGTCAGAATGCTATGAGCAGCTGACTATTGAGTTTCTTGAGGGGGAGAGCATGTAAACTGTGTGGTCAGCCCCTCCAGACTCTGGTTGTATTGGAATGAAAAGATGGCTTGTGGCAAGACTTTATCTTACGTTGTTGGTTCATTTCCATTTTCTCATATTTTTCCTTTATTCCTGTGTCTGTTCCTGTGTAAAAATGTGGTGCTATGCTGTTATTTGGTTTTTTGTAATATGCATGAACTGCTAGAGGTGGAGGAATGTGAGTGCAGTTCCTAAATTTAAAAAGAAAAGCCCCAAAACCACCTCTGCTGGTGGTAAGGTGTTGGGAGCAGCCAGGGTTGATCAGACTGAGTATTTTTCCTGCCAGAACCTTCCCTGAGTACGTGGTAGTTGTTGGGTTCTTTGTGCTGAGTGACTGTAGTGTTCACCACTGGTGGGCAGCTAGTAGCAGGTGGCCTCAGAGCCCCAGTCCAGCCCCTAAAGAGGAATTGACGTGGAAGTGCTGCATCTCACCTGTGCTCTAGGACTGTACAGATGATGAGTAAGGCCTGGCCCCCTCTCTAGAAGCTCATAATTGAGGAGGAAATATCGGCAGATGCTGAAGTCTACATAGGTAGCAGCTCTTACAGGAAACAGGGTTTAGAAGTGCCACAGACTGTTCAGCAAGAACAATGTTAACATCATTGAAACAAGTCTCTGTAATGATGGCTTGCAAAAAAGTTGGACTAAAAAGTATTAGGTGTAGCAGTTTTGGAGTATGTTATAAAGTCAGTCTTTGTACAGTTATAATTCCAGCATTGGGTGATGTATGTGTTTCCTGGCATACATGGTATATATGTGCATTTTGGGGACAGGGAGTTAGTTCAGTTGGTAGAGTGCTGCCCTGCACACACTGAGGCTCTGGGTTTGATCCCCAGGACTACAAAAACAGGAGACCTGGCAGCCCACTCCCGAAACAATCCCCAAATAATCGGCCATTGAAAACCCTGTGAGGGTTGCTGCGAGTTGGACCTGACTCGATAGCATCTAACGATAACGTGTGTTTTTGAGACCTGAGCAAAGTTAACTTTTTGTTATTTTAGAAAGTATATCCTTTAATTTCCTTTAACAGAACAAAACTGAACAATTTTCATTTCTAGCGTAGAAGAAATTGACACAGTGATCTTGTGCATGGATGATTATCTTCCTGAGTTATCAGATTTGGGTCTGTGGCCTAGACTATCTAATAAATCGGGCCCTGTAAATTTTTCACTTGTAACAAAGTAACTTTTCTGACGTGGGTTGTTTGACTTTTTAAAAAATCACTAATGGATAGCGTCATTAGGTTTGCCTGTTGTGGTTTTCATGCATTATCAGGAGTACAGAGGGGATGATTTTACAGTGCTGGACCGTCAGCCCTTGGTGTCTGCTGGCTCCATATCTGCAGACTCAGAGCCAACCCTGGGTCAAAAGTATTGTCTGTACCGAACATGTGCGGACTTTTCCTTTTCCCTTGTCATCATTTCCTAAACAACATAGTGTAACAACTATTAACATAGCCTTTATATCATGTTATGGGTTACAGGTAATCTATAGGTGATTGTGAGAGTGTGCAAGGATGTGTGCAGGTTTTGTGCAGATGCACCATCTTATATAAGAGTCTCAAGTGTCTGCAGATTTCAGTGTACATAGGGTTCGCTGTTGGTATGGAGGGGGAACCATAGTGAGCTGAATGAACCACCAACCCAAGATTTCCATAAAGATCAAAATATATGTCTCATCTAAAATTGTTTTTTAAATGTTTTTTTTAATTTACAATCATGAGGTTCACATAAGCTTAGTGTGTCCTTTATGTTGTGGTGGTGGTGTTCAGTGCTATCGAGTCAGTGTCCAACTCATAGTGATCCTATGTACAACAGACGAAAGAGTATTGTTAGTGCTTCTCTGCTATTCATAGGGTTTTCAATGGCTGATTATTTTTGGGGAGTGGGTGCCAGGTTCTTCTCCCAAGACTACAGCACTTGGTATTCCCAGGCGGTCTCCCATCCAAGTATTCGCCAGGCCCTGCCTTGCTTAGCTTCCGAGATATGACAGGATCAGAGGCCACAGTGGTACAGCTGCAGGCTGTGTCCTTTATGGCTGGTGTTAATCTGTGTTGACGTATTCATCAACAGGGAAACTGTATTCCAGTAGAAAGGGAGATAAGGGGCAGTAATATTTGAAAGCTTATTTTAAGCCGGATATAGTTAGAAGAATGGCTTTCATCTGTGTTTACTGGAAGATTCTCAGTAGTGTTGTGGGCATGTTAACAACAGCACATTTAATTACTGTAATGAAGGGCTAGTTAGCAGAAATGTTTGGGAAACTGCTGCAGATGTAGAGTGAGCTGAGGTCCTGGTATGTCTTTGCTTCCTGTTATATTCTTTGAGAAACTTAATTTTTTCCTGAAAGTGTTTCATATTTACTTGTTTTTCCTTACTAATATTGTCAGTGGGGCTAGTGTTTAGCTCAGTTGGTAGAGTGGTGCTCTATACAGTTGGAGGACCCTGGTTTGATCCCCAGTACTGCAAAAATGGAAAAAGGACATGGCAATCTACTCCTGAAGCCATCCTGAAACAAACAGCCATTGAAAACCCTATGAGGGTTGTTACGAGTTGGGTCTGACTCCACGGCTCCTAATAGCAGCAACAATATTGTCAATAATAATAGCCATTAGTCTGGTCAGGCTATTGACATAGATTTAACTCTTTACTATTATGTAATTTTCTAATAAAATATTTTGTAAAGATATTTTATATACTGTGTTGGCATACATAGTATACAATCTGTGTCTAAGTGGATAAAATAATAAATAGTAGAGGAGTTCTGCCAATATGAAGAAGTTGAGGGAGGTTATACAACTACCCAGTGTCATGCTGAGAGCAACTAGCTCAGGATTTTAATCGAAGTCTGATTAAGTCCCAGGCTTTTGATCACTTTTTTGTACTACAGTTTGAAATATTTTGAAAAAGTAAACTGTGGCTGATTTAAGAACACATACTATTTTGAGCTAAGGCATACTCTGTCAATCCTGTGACGTATACCTCTCTTTCCCTGGCCCCTCAAAAGTCTTCTTTTTCCTCATTATAGAATTTGTGAGGCACTAGTAAGAACAGCTGCTGCCTTGTGGAGAAACTAAATCAGAGAATACAAAAAGGGGTAAAGAGCAGTTAATATCACTAGTAATCTACCACCTAGAGTTTATATTTCAATATATAGTTTTCCTGACTTTTTTTTCTCAGTACTTAGGAGTTGAACTCAGGGCTCACATATACTTTGCAAGTGCTCCACCACTGGGCTGCATCCCTATCCCATTTTCTATTTTTTTATTTTGAGCCAGGATCTTCATAAATTATGCAGGCAGCCTCTGGTCTTTAACTTGTGACCCTCCTGCCTCAGCCTCCTGAGTTGCTGGGATTATAGGTGTGTGCCCCCACACCTGGCTATTTTCCTTACTTTTCTTTTTTCTTGTGGTACTTGTAGGTTGAACTGAGGGCCTTGCACATACTTTGCAAGTGTTCTACCACTTGGCTGCACCCCCAGTCCATTTTTTTTTTATCCTGAGGTAGGGTTTTACTAAATTACATAGGCTGCCTCTGGCCTCAAACCTGCGATCCTTCTGCCTCTACCTCCTGAGTCACTGGGATTATAGGCATGAGCCATCGTGCTTAGCTCTGACTTTTTGATGAATAACGACATATACATACTTTTCTTAAAACACAAATAAGTTCATAACATGCCTGTTATTTATAACTCATTTATTATATCTTGGCTATACTCATTTCGTTCTAAATATATAGCTTCATATAAGTTTTTCCCACTTTTAAAAAATAAACTTTTTCTTTTAGAAAAGTTTGGATTTGCAGAAAGTTGCACTGAGTGTCCTTTCTCTGAGGCCACTACTTTGCCATTAGTCTTCCTGTTTGCTTGGGCTCCTCTTGGCTGGGACAGTTTCTCAAGCTTGCCATTCTTTTTATGACCTTGACAGTTTTGAGATGTACTGGTCAGATGTTTTATAGAACATTCCTCAGTTGAGACTTATGTCTGCTTGCTTTCCTTGTGGCTAGATGGTGTTAGAAGTTTGGGGTGACCATAGAGGTGAAAGGACATGTTTGTCCCATCATTTCTAAGGTTCATGATATCAATATGACTTAGAGTGGATGTTGTCCTCCATCACCTTGTTGAGATCCTGTTGTCAGGTTTCTCCCTGACTGTTCCCTCTTTGCTACCCTTTTTTAGTGCTGTGCTCGTGGCAACTCACGCTTATAGAGAAGGAGTTGTGTCCCACTGCCATGGGAGAGAGTATCTACACCAATTTGGAATTCATCCACCTAGGCGATTTGTCTGTTCTCCCTGTTTGTCTCTCTGTTCAGTCATTTGCTCTGAGTTACAGAATACTACTTTCTCTACTGCTCACCTTGTTACAACTTTTGCCATTGGGAGCTCTTTCACTTGGCTGCTCTGTTCCTTGACAATACCCCTGTCATTGTGGGATCGTGTGTTCATGTTTTACAGAGCTGCATGGTGTTCCATCCTAAGATTGTATTACAATGTATTTGACCATCTCTTACTGGTAGTTAAGTTAAGGATTAGGTTTCCTTTCACTGTTGTCAACAGTAATATGTCAAGCAATTTTCAGATAACAATTATGAAAATACTATATGATGATATATTGAAGAAAAGTTACTGTACTAAAGGTCTGCCCATTTTATGAGACACATGACTAAAAGATATCTTCAGATATCTCGTTAGCAAGCATTTTCACCTTACCACTGGAAAACGCAATGTACTTATCACTATAGTCACCTCCCTTCCTTTTTTTTTCCCTGTGATTAGAGCTGATGGTAGATGTGGAATGTATGATCCTGAAAACCTGCTTTGAGATCATACATTGGCATGAGACACCTGTACCCTCTCAATATAGAATCAGTTACTTCAGACAACTAATAAAAAGTGAATTTAAGCTCAATTCGGAGATATCAAAACAGGATTCTTGGCATTCTCACCTGGAAGTGATTTTAGAGAACTCATCATGTTGTACCCCTGCATTTTAGAAGTAGGATACCTTTATTAGGGGATGATATGCTTGGGATTATGTAATAGCGGAAGCTTTCAGAGAATCAGAATTTCTGTATAAGTGTCTGAATTCAAATTATATCAAGGTATACTTTATATTCCATGCAAGGATATACAAGTATGTTGGAAATTTTCAAACATGTACCAAAGAAAACAAAATTGTATGATTAATTCCATGTCTACATCACCCAGCTTTATTAATCTTTGGCTAATCTTACTTAAAACGCCTACCCACCCACCCCCAACACACACCATATTATTTTGAAACAAATCAGGTCATTTCATCTATAAACCATATTGTTGTATATGCCATGAGTCTGGTCCAACTGATAGTGACCCTTTGTACAACAGAACCAGACATTCCTGGATACTGTGCCATGCCTAGCACTGTGTCAGTGCTTCTCTGCTATTCATAAAGTTCTTACTAGCTGATTGTTTCAGGATTGCCTCAGGAGTGGATTACCACGTCTTTGTCCCACTTTTTGCAGTGCTGGGTTGAACTCAGGGCCTCAGAGAGCACAGAGCAGCATTCTATCAACTGAGTAAACCCTAGGCCCATAAGCCATATATTCAAAAGAGAAGATTCTTTCAAAGCATGGTCATAGTACCATTACCACAACTTAACATTTTTATTCAAGAAGAATATTTAGTTATAAAAACTTCCAAAATTTATACTCACCACCCATTAAAATCTGACATTAGTGACAATACAGTTCCTTGGTGGAATCCCCCAGGGACTGGAGAAAAAATCTGTCCATTGGACAGCATGGCTTAGGTTATGATTTTCTCAGAGTCTGACATCTTCAGGCTCTTACTCAGAAGAAGGAAGTAAATATCTTATGCAAGTCCTTCAGAAGCAGAAAGTCATAAAGAATGGGTGACTGGCATCTCCTAACAGTACATTTACCTTTCCCACCCCACATAGCTCTTTATATGTGAGGGAGGAAAGAGGCTCCCAGGACACGGTACAGGAGGTCTTCAGATTGTCTGTACTATATATTGCCTGCAGCTGCAAAGGGGGTTTCAGCCCCTCTGTGGAGGGACCTGAATGTTAGGTAAGGTTCCTGCACTGTTTCCTGAGTTGGGCCTTACAAAGCTTCTAAGAAACCACCATGGTGATGTCATGGCAGCATTTGCATTTATTTTTAGGAAGACTCCAGCGGAAAGGAGACCTGTGATACCAGAGCTCATCCCCAGGACAGACCAGACAGCAGTTACTGCTTTCTTCACGCAGCACATTAAATAGATGCCTTGCCTCTCAGTGCCTCACAAGGGTGATTGATTCACCCTTTGCTTTAAATACTGTCTTCCTGGGTGTTCATGTGATCTGTAGAATTAAGTGAGATGCTGTTTCTCACTAGAAATCCAATCTTATCTCAGGAGTAATAGCCTCTGGGTTTTTTCATGTTCTGGGTTTTGACATGATTTAAGCTGGGCTGGCTGGGTGTGATGTTGCACACAGAAATCGCAGCACTCAGGAAGCTGAGGCAGGGGGATCAAAGCAAGTTCAAGGCCAGCCTGGACTATACAGGGACTCCCTGTCATAAATAAATAAATAAATAAATAAATAAATAAATAAATAAATAAATAGCTAGCAAGTGTTAGAGATGATGTGAAAAAGAAAGGCAGAGTTTTTTCTTTTGCATTTTCTGTGCGAGACTAATGC
>VMDO01000987.1:66692-175366 GCA_007922755.1 Pedetes capensis
TACCTGGATGGGAGACCGCCTGGGAACACCAGAAGCTGTAGGCTTGGGAGAAGGACCTGGCAACCCCCTCCCAAAAATCAATCTGCCATTGAAAACCCTATGAACGGCAGAGAAGCACTGATAATAGTGTTTCCCCTGTTGTACAGAGGGTCGCTATGAGTCGGATACCGACTCGACGGCACCTAACAACAACAACAATGCGAGACTAAAACCAATATTGACTGCATGACTTCATTTAAACTTTATTTACCCTTTGCAGATGTTCATCATCTTGCCAGTATTGCTCACTCATGCAGATTCATATTCTGTCTAACCTGAGACTCTTCTACCTTGGTTTAACACGTTGCTGATTTCCTTTGTCTCTGCCATCTTCTCTTGTCAATAGGCCACACCATAGTCGGTTAGCTCTGTTTTCCTCCCGTTTAGAGCCTCCTCTCCGTGTTATGTCTAAATTTTGGCTCTCCTGTATCTACTTACTTCAGTTTGGTGAACACCTTTTAAGAGGGGATATTGTGCTGATTTTCTTCATGTTTCTGGCAAAAGTTGAGAGAGTCATAAAAACAATTACACTCAAATAGGGACATTCCTGGTCAAGTACATACAGTTACAGTAGGCTAATGGGTGTTGTGGATTTCAGGCTTTTGGCAGACATGGTATGCAGCATAGCTTGCTATGGGTGTATTTAAGAGTTACCTGGAAAAGATTTCACCTACTCTTCCTATTTCAAGCTTGCTTTTGAAACACTTTCTTAATACAATAATACTTTTTTCTTAAAATCCTCTTTGTTTGAAATTGTCTTTTCTTAACTTTGATCTTTATGCTTCTTGCTTAGCTATGTGACCTGTAGTTTCTTCATCTGAAGAATGAAGATATTAGCAGCCACTTCACCTACTTGCTGACTTAAATGAGATAAACTGAAGTGCTAGGTGCATAATAAATGCTCTCAAATATTATTTCAGCCGTGTTTTTCTCTCTACCTGTCTTTCCTATATACATGTTTGTACATTCACTTAGATTAAGAAAAATGGCTTATCTTTCTTAAATACCCCCAAGCATTTTTTAAACTTTTTGTTTTAAAATGGTTACAAATTCACAGGAAGTTGCAAACATAGTGCGCAGAGATCCTACATCCCGTTCATTGAGTTCCCCATAGGTAATTACAGTGTTAGAGGGCAGCCAGGACACTGGCATTGGTACTGTCTACCATGCTTGCCAGACCTCCTGAGTTGCACGTGTACACGTTTGGGGATGGTTTCTGGGCAGGTTGGTCACCTACAGATTTGTGTAATCATCACTACAGTCAGGATTCATAATTGACTTGTCACCCCTAAGGCTTCCTCTTGCTGTCCCTTTATAGCCACCCCTACTGGTAACTATGATCTGTTCTCCCATCTCCATAATTCTGTCATTTTGGGAATATTCTATAAGTGGAATCATGAAGGATGTGACATTCTGAAACTGGGTTTTTTTTTAGTCAGTATAATGAGCCTGAGAACTGTAAGTTACCTGTATTGATAGTTCATCCTTTTCATTGCTGAGTAGGATTCCATGGTGGGAAAGTACCAGTTTAACTGTCTGCTGCAGGACATTTGGGTGGTTTACAGTTTGGGGTTAATACAGATTAAGTTGCTGTGAACATTTTTGTACCTGTTTTTGTGTAGACCTAAGTTTTTATTTGTTTAAGACTGTTTGCTGGATCAAAACTTTTTAAAATGGACTTCTTTGAAAATACGTGTAAATGTAGTCAGCACTACAATTATAATAATTATAATAAAGACAATTATTTCTCATTGCCAACCATTCTAAATACTATACAGTGGCCTTTTTAAAAAATATTTTTCTGTGCAATTTGCAGCATGAGTCCAAAGTATAGAATCCTGTCTTAAGTGCTGTAATATAACATGTATAAGTAATAAATATTATTTCATTTTTTAATGAATCTCTTTCATATTTTGTTGACATTTTTCTCATGGGGAATATTACTGTTCTTAGGTACTAAATTTTAAAGGGAGAGAGATGGGCACCATGGCACATACCTATGATTCCAGTGATTTGGGAAGCAGAGGCAGGAGGATCACAAATTTGAGACCAGAAACACCTGGAAAACTTATCGGGACCCTAGCTCAAAAAATAAAAGAAGGGGCTGGGATTAGTATGGGGTTCATATGCCTTTTATGCATGGCTGTACTAAGATGAGTATTTTCCTGAAGGTGGAAATATAGCTCTTGGGAATGGTGAGCATATTTAAACTGTTACATAGTTTTTGTATGTATACAGAAGAGTATCCATGAGGTGGAATCAGATGCCCCAACAGTGAAAAACACAGACTCACTGAAAATTTAAGTAGGAAATTGGACTTCATTTATGATGTCCTATAGGTAGAGAGGGGCTGGGATTTACTCAGTGGGTAGAGTGCCACTCTGCAGTCTTTGAGGTCCCGTGTTTGATTCCCAGCACCACAAAAATGGGAGGACGTGGCAATCCACTCCCAAACAATCAGCCATTGAAAACTCTATGAGGGAGGCTATGAGTCAGACAAGATTCAAGGGCACCTAACAACAACAATAGGTAGAGAGGGCCTAGGGTTTAGCTCGGTTGATAGAGTGCTGTTTGTGCTCTCTAAGGCCCTGGATTTGATCCCAGCACTGCAAAAATGGGAGGAGGATGTGGCAGCCCACTCCAAAAACAATCCTGAAGCAATCAACCATCAAAAACCCTGTGAAAGTCACTGAGTTGGACCCAACTTGATGACACCTAGCAACAACTACATAGGGAAGGAACTTTTGGAGGAGTTAAACATTTAGAAAACTTTCATGGAATGTGAAGTGAGACTCAATGTAGGCAGATTCTGCTGTCAACTGCATTTAATTTTTCCTTTTGTAACTTAAGTTTTTTACTTTGTAAAATCAGCATTTACCTATAATAAGTGAAAGTAGGCAAGGATGAATAATGAACAAGATTTAATGCCCCCCCCATGTTTCTTCCACACTTTTTTCTGTACTTATAAAAGTATGTCCAATGCTATAGGTTTGTGAGATTTTTGTTTTGTAAGTAGGATCATACTCTACCCATTATTCTAGAGCTTGCTTTTCATCTCTGACATATCATAGATATTTCTTCAGGTGCATAGATACAGATTTCACTCTTGTTTTGAAAATATGAACAGGGCTAGGGGTGTGGCTCAGTGGTAGAACACTTGCCTGGCATGTGCATGGCCCTGGATTCCATCACAGCATGGTAAAAAAGTAATAAAATAAAATTTGGTAGCCACTGTGAATAAAGTAAGAGTATCTATTTGATACGGCCTTAGGTAACATAATTTACTCAACTGTTTCCAATGAACGGACATTTAGGATGTTTCTACTACTACTACCACTGCTACTACTATTACTACACTTCAAGCAATGGTACAACACATACCGTTGTTCATATGACCTTATGTACTTGTGCTTTTGTTTTTAAAATATTCTTATTCTTCATGGTTTTGTTTTGGTCAGACTTATTAGTTTCTGGGTACCTTCTTTGTTAGAATTAATGAGTAAATGTCGATTAATTTCTAGTTAATTGGCTCCTTCTGAGTATTAAGTTGGGCATGAGATAGGAAAATCAGCTATTTTTTAAATATTTGGGTTCTAATGTGTCCTAGTGACCAGAATGTTTTAAGTCCTAGAATCCTTAGGGTGGGGCTTCTTAACAGGAGGCACATGGATGGGCTTTCACAGGGATCCACTGAGCCATATCATATTGATTGCAAAATGGTGTACGAATGTATAGTTTCTGGCTTGCATTGGATTTGCAAAGGGGCTGTTGCTACAGAAAATGTGAAAAAATCAGTAACACGCCTCAGAGTAGTGAGTCTAGAGAACCTGTAAACAACTTCCAATTCCCATTGGTACATTTTTAATCACAGTGCCCTTTTTCTGTAAAGACCTGGATTGAAAAATTATGTGTCATTTCCAAATGGCATGAAGCAAGGAGAAGTGACTAATATATAGATAACAGATGCCAGATTCAAAATACTCTGACCAGGTTGTGATAACGATCTGAAATGGGTAAAATGCACAAAGGATGGGCTCCTACAGGAGTTGAGAAGTGCTTGGGGATGGCAGGTAATCTCAAATGTGTGCGATGGAAAATAGTGTTTATTTGATCGCAGGTTTATGTGAACCATCTCTGCGATGAGGCTGCTAAAAACAGAACCAGCTCAGGTTTCCTTCGTGCATGCCTAGATTACATGGAGTTGATTTCCCTGTTTCGTTGTTTAGTTAGCTCACATTCGATGAGTCATGTTTAAGTCTGTGGATCACGTTGTGGACAAGGCATTGGCAACAGAAACAAAGGACAGTGAGGGATTGAGAGGTGAAGTCACATAAAGAACTGTTGCTGGAGGAGTTGGTTGTTGGATCTGAAGGACAGGGTATGAAAGAACCGTGGTGGCAACTCTTGTAGGTTGGGGAATAGGAAGACCAGACAGTGACGCGTAGAACTTTTGGTCACATAATTGCTCACTTAATGTTTGAATGAATGAATGGAAATAATAAGACAAAGGATTTGGACTTGGTCTGAGACAGAACTTTGTACCTTCAAACCTAGTTGATGAGTGACAGGGATAGGGGTCTGGATGGAATTCCCACTGAAAGCCACAAGTTGTACAACAGGACTTCACACACTCTTCTAATTGGAATTTTATATCTCTTCATTCAGGTGCCTTAATTCTAAAATAAAATTCTTCAGTGATATTGTAGTCCCTAATTTAAAAGTACTTTTATAGAAGGAAGGAATGCTTTTGGTTTAAAGTCTACCTGATTGTCAGGGGAGGTATTTCAAAAAGTGCTGAAAAATGGAAGTAACTAGTCAAAACTTATAGAAAGGCATGGTTTTTAAGATTCCATTTTTTTTTACTCTGGAGAAAAGAAAACGCACAATCTTTTCAAGCTGTTCGAATGGTTAAAAGCTGGATGTGGTGGTACACACCTGTAATCCCAGTGACTTGGGAGGTAGAGGCAGGAAGATTGCAAGTTCAAGGCCAGAGGCAGCCTGGATAATTTAGCGAGACCTTGACTCAAGTGGTAGAATGCTTGCAAAGAATACCTAAGACCCTGGGTTTGGCTTCCCTGTATTGTAAAGAAGGAAAGGGGAAAAAAAAAAGTAAAAAAAAGCAAATCTCACCATTGTGGAATGGTGCTCTTGTGGTGCCTTTGGGAAACATAGACTCTGTCCATTAGACCAGTTCTTCTGGATTCTGCCTTGGATAACACCATGGAACTTGTATCAGGCTTTAGCATTTACATAGATTTGCACCCAAGTTTGTACAGTAACCTGTGCAAATGTTTCACTTGTGTCTGTTTTATTGGTTGAGAGTGATCTCTCTCCCATTATCCTTCAAATAACTGAAACAGTATAGAAATCCTTTGGGTATGGAAGTGGATAAATATTATTAGAGATTTTATATAATACATTTTTTTAAACCCTGTACCTCCCACTAGTAGTGTTGGAACATGTTAGAGACTACTGTCACTTAGGACACCTTGATTTCTACTCCTTTATATAGTGCTGGAGGGGCACAGGTTAGCGGTTAAGAAGATGGACTGCTGGGGTCAGATCCAGCTCTCCCTGCTTAAGTGGGGACCACATAACCCTAATCTCCCTTGTCTGGTCTTCCTCAGTTGTAAAGGTGAGATGCTGATATCACTCCTCTGTGCAAGAAGCACTTAGCGCAGCACCTAGCCCAGAGGACTCGGTATATTGCTGGCCCTGTATCTTGGGCTCCCACCTCTGGGTCTGTTTCTAACTTTGGAGTTAACAGGTGCCTGTGGCTGAGCACCCCATGCCATCTTGAATGCCGCATGTCTCAAACTCACTCTTCTATCTCACAGCCTTTCATCCTGTCCCCACTCCTGCTGTGTCCTTCTGCCTCTCTGTTTAATCCATGGTACCTACAGAGGAGGTGGAGAAGAGCTGAGCATCACGCACTCTGGAGCCTGTTGTTGAGGTCCTGCTCTACCACTCATCTCCATGTGACCTTGGACAAGCTAGTTAACAGCTCGAAATCTCAATTTCCTACCCTCTGAAAGAATTACCTTACACCGTTGGACAGAGTCAATGAGCTTGATACCTGTTCTGTTTAGTATGGCTCCTTACACCAAGTGCACAGCCCCTGGCTCCTGTTGACCACTCTCTAGCCAGAAGTGGCGATGCCCTGCCTGATTCCTCGTTATTTCCCTTCTACCAAAGTCACCAGTGCTGTCAATTCTGTCTCAAAAGTCTCTGCTTCCTACTTGGTGCCTTTGCACCAGGGTTTCCTAAGCAGAGCCCATTCTTGGAAGAGGTTCGGCGTCCCCTGAAGTTTATCTGTCCATTTTTGACCTGTGTGTATGTCTCCTCGGGAAGGCATTTAGCTTTTGCCCTTGACAAGCACACAAGCCAGTAGTCCATAAAAGGTCAATAAGCTGGCTAAGACTCTTCTGTTGCCTATATTCGATAGGCTATAAACTAACACATTCTTTCCCTAGTCTCTCAGCCTCCCACCTCCTCTTCACTCCCTTATCCAGTTCACTTTGAAAAAGTCTGTGTACCACCATCCTGTGTATACAGTTGGGTGATCCCTGTCACCTACAGAGATGGTTCTCACCCTGACCATGTATTAGAGTTACATGGGAAGTTTCTTAAAAATACTGATGCCCAGGCCTCATCCCGGACCAATTAAATGATGGTGACAGATGACAGGCATCAGTAGGCTGCTTTAAAGCGTTCCAGGAGATGTTAATGTGACTCCAGTGCAGAGGCTCAGGCCATGGGATCGTGGACTTTGACTCAAGGACCTCAACCGTCCCAGATCAGTGGGGTTTGTCCACCTAATCTTCCTCTTCTCCCATTGACGTTCCATCTGCTCTTCCCACAACAAGCCAGGCTGCTTCCTACTTCTGCTCTTCCTAGAAAGCCCTTTACCTGTCTCCCTGGGCATTTCCACATGACACCTTCCCCATGCTCCAAAGAGGGTTGCATCCCTTCTTTGGCACAGACCTCCCTTACAGGATTTCCTCTGTATTAACCCTTGTCTGCGGCTCTGTTTCCCAGAGTACCTTGACCAGGATGACAGGATTCTGTGCACTTCATTTCCCTATGGATAGTGAGGAAGAACGAACAAACAGCAGCTGTCAGGAAGAGGAGGAAATCTGTGGGGTTGGGTATATGGTGCACAGGGTGCCCTGGATGCTCTTAGCAGCAGATGTGTGGGCCTCTTCTCTGGCTTTACATACCTTTTGAAAAGGAAAGATAAAAGACTATGAACCTTGCCATCTAGGAGTAGGAAAGGCAAAACCAGCTTTTACCATGTCCCTGGCGTTGAAGGCAGGTGGATACAATTGCATAAAATCATGGTGTTTGCTTCCTGAGACTCTCCTGAAGTTTCTGAAGGAGAGATGGGGA
The DNA here is from genome assembly GCA_007922755.1 of Pedetes capensis. Taxonomy (NCBI): domain Eukaryota; kingdom Metazoa; phylum Chordata; class Mammalia; order Rodentia; family Pedetidae; genus Pedetes; species Pedetes capensis. Next base: position 74,121 of record VMDO01000987.1, read on the forward strand.
TTTGGCCATTAGGGTGGTGGCAGCTGTTCATGTAGGCCAGTGGATTATCCCAAGTGAGTTACCGATTTAAAGATACCCTTATATGGACATTCTCTAGACATTGTATGTTTCTAATTTTGCTCTCACCTCTGGCCTTTGTGTTGTAGCTGCTGTCTAACCCTTCTCTTGGTTGTTTTTAATACTTTTTTCCTCCGTGTATCTCAGAATTGTCGAGCATATTCTAAAGAATCATGACTTAAATGTGATTTATTCTTCCTTTTTTTTTTCAGTGCCCAGGATAAGTATAAGTTGGTTTTGAGAGTGATTGCTTTATTTAGTAAATGATCTCAGTGAAACGCTTTTGAATATTTTTAGGGGATGTTCTGAGTTGTTTATTTGCCCTTTTATCTTAATTCTTTGTCCTGCACACTGACCACCACAAAACTCTGATGAGATGATTTATTAAAAGCTCATACAAAGAACAGAGAATCCTATTCTGTGTGGTTTGAGTACCCACAACTCTGATAGGCTGCGTATGAACAAATTAGAACTCTCGGTCTAACTAGCTGCTTATTCCTTTAATAATTGTGAACAAGAAGGACAAGATTTTTCTTTCGATATCAAAATATTGGTTGGAATGTTCCCCATTTATATTTCCATCTGCCTTATTTTAAAAGAGGATTTTTATTTGTTTTTTAAAATTCTTAAAGGAATCTGGTTCTATCAAGAGCTGCTTGGGAAAATTAAAAGGGTAATTTGTAGTTGGTGTTTGTGTAGGACATTTTTTGATAGATCTGAGTCAAGGAACTAGGAAATGTGTCATGTCCTGGCAGTTTTGAGAGACAAGAGTATGATGTCAAGGACGAAAAGAAACCAGCTCTTAAGATGAGAGCATTGAGGTCTAACCTGGGTAATTGCCTTGTATTTCAGGGTCTACAGTCAGCCATCCCTGTGCTGGAACTGTTTGTCCACTGTCTTGTGAACCGGTCCCTGTGAGATTTGGGACCTAATCTCCCATGTTTCTGAGAAAGACCTCTTGGGTTATTGTAATTATTGGGCTATTACTATTCTTCAAGCTAAATTGTTGATCTTCTAAGGGTGGGGTTTTTTTGTTTTTGTTTTTGTTTTTTGCTTTTCTTATTACTGCTTCTTTGAGAGCCCATGGGGGTACTTTTTAAGTGAAATGCTCAAGAATATGATTGTACATTTAGCAGAAGACTTAGGCTGTGCCCCCTGTCGAAACTAGCCCTCGCTACCTGCTAGATTCTTGGAGCCATGTGAAATTAGGATCTCTTATGAACATTTCACCTCTTTAATTTGAAGTTGATTTTAAACACTCTTCCCTAAAAATGACTACTTCTCAGTTTATCTGATTAGGAACAGATCATATCCCTTCACAGCAAAGCCATTAAAAATCAGAAAATCAATTCTTGATCTCCCAAGTCTCCTGGTAAATCGGTACCAAGTGTGTCTTCTTCCACACACTTGCACATCTACCCTTCAAACAAATCTTGCAGATGATCAGGGTTCATAGTGAACTGGCAAGAGCCATTGGAATGTATTTAAAGTTACTAGTGGTAAAACTTTGGGTGTTCCTATGAGGGCTCTTTCAGTATTACTGTACAAATTTCCTGCCCACTGGGAATAGGATAGGAAAAGAACCTAAAAATCCAGAACCCCAGTGTAAGCTCTATGTCTACTAGCAGGTTTCAACCAGGAATTCCCCTTCATTGTTACTTTATCTACCATATATATATGAATGTATATTTACATATATACACAGAGATGCATATGAATATAACTTTTAATGTCTATGTTAAACGCTGCTCTGAGTGCTGTATGTGCATTAAGTTGTTTTTGCAATAATCCTAGGAGGTAGATTCTTATCCTCATTTTACAGATGAGCAAAGAGAATTCAGTTAAATAGCTACCTATGGTTTCCAAGCCGGTTAAGGGGGAGAGCTGGGATTTAAGTGAAGCCAGTGGTACAGGTCTATTAAAGCTCTCTCCTGCGGACTCTTTCCTGGGAACACCTTAGCTTCCAAGTTAGGAAGTAGGGCAGGCCTTCCTCAAGAGAGTTGGTGGTCTGGAGAGAGAGTTGATGGCTTATGAAACAGTGTGGTTGAAATAATAAGAACTAGTGTCTGGCACTAATATACCAAAGTATTTGGTAAATCAGTTGTTTGATGCCTGATTCTTAATAGTTTTCCTGTAGTTGGATGGTGTACACTGAGAAGTAGGTGTTTATCGTTAGCAGTTCTGCACAGTTCATTAATTCAGATTCTGTCCAACACAGAATTGGCAATAAAGTTTTGATTTGTGATGGATATAGCTTACCTTTGCAGTATCTATGAAAAAGTTGTTTCTAAACAAATAAAAAGTATAAATAACATTGTAGGAAAATACTTATTTAGACATAGAAGAATGTTTTCAAGTACTTTTAGCAGGTTATGTTTTTTAAAGTATAACTTGGTAATTGTCTTTAGTACTTTAATTTTAAAAACAGAGGAAACTTAATTTAACATTTTGTTGATAGACCGAAGTAGTAAAATTGCATTGAAAAGTATTTTTGGGGCTGAGGGGTATAGCTATTGTAGGGCACATGCCTGCATATATGATATCTAAGGTTCCATCCCCAGCACCATGTGCACAGTAAAAGAGAAAAAGTATTTTCAATTTGGATATATTACTACTTCAAGTGAAATTAGTCTGGAATTAATCAGCTTTTGTTAACCTACCTTTTGGATTACTGTGGCTTTAAATGTAATGTTTGACTTTGTTCCCAAATCTCAAATTATAGTACATTGAGGGTTTCTTGTTTTACATTAGCTTAAGTAGTAATAAATTATAGTGGCTCAGATTGCACTTAGTAAGCCTGTGCTCTGAGGCGTGTTTATCATGTAAGATATTAGTGCTCCTTTGTTTCGAAGCCCATGGCCATGCTGCATCTGCCTCTAGCAATTTCAAGCCCAGCATGTTGTATCACCAAGGGCAGAATTATTGCCCTCAAGAGAAAGGAGGAAGCCCCCAGATTCAAAGTAGAGTGAGGAGGGCCTCAGGTCTTTCAACTGATTGGGGGCTGATATTGGGGGACAGGAAGACATGTCTGAGCCTTGTGCTCCAGTGCAACTCTGAACTCAAGACAAAGAAGAAAGAATGGAAAACATTTAAATGTCCTTAGCACCTTCTACATCCCAGGTACTGTTCTTAGTGACGGAGCTGGATCTAGATGCCCATATTCATATGCATCTCCATTTAGCCTAGGGCTGGGGTGTAGCTCAGGGGCAGAGCACTTGCCTTGAAAGTCCAAAGCCCTAGGTTTGGTCCCCAACACTTCAAAAAAGAAAAACAAAAGTTTCTATCCTCTGTCTGTGTATCTTGCTGTATTTGCATAAATGTGAGTTTATTTAACAAAATATTTATACCAGGCACTGTTCTGCATGCTTTGTAGATCTAAACTTATCTTCATCATAATGCTATGAGGAACATACTATCATTATCCATGAATTAGATGGATAAAACTATGACACAGAGAGGGGAAGTGATTGCCCAGGGTCAGCAGCTATGAAGTGAAATGCAGGCACTCCTGCTGTAGACCCTGCATTCTTTTTTGGAGAAATCAGTTTACCCATCAGTAGTCAAAACAGCATTACTTGATGGAGTGGAGGCTGAGTCTAAGCTATTCCTCAGAAGCACATCATAGCTGTCCTTCCTCCCTGTCTTTGCTGTGTTCCTTCTGTATATTGTCCCTTCCGCTCCTTTGCTGCTGAAAATTTATCAGCATGCAAAAGGCTCAATTCAAATGTCATTTCTTGCAAAATGCTTTTCTTGATTAACAATGCTGGAAACTTCTTTTCTTCCATTGCTATGGCAATGAACTCTCCCCTTGGGATGCTTACCAATTACTCTTATATATAAAAGTTCATGTTTGCTGCCCTGTCTTTTATCACATTATGAGACTTCAAGGCAGAACTGTCATTTATATCTTTTTCTGCTATAGTTATAGACATCTTGCTGCTTGTACAACTCTTGTAAATGCTTGGGAGTAGCAGGAATCAGCTGTTTAACAAATGTTCATCAGAGGAATGACTTGTGGTACAAAATTTCCCAACAGAATTCTAAAACACTTTTAAAAGTTAACCGTGATAAGATACATATTCAAACAATAGCAGTGATCTTGCTGCTTTTACTTTCACAGTCCTGATATGTTGTGGTTAGGTGCCACCAAGTTGGGTCCCACTCATAGTGACCTTCATATGGTTTTCAATGGCTCTTTGTTTCAGGATTGCTTTGGGAGTGGATTGCCACATCCTTCTCCTGTCTTTGTGGTGCTAGGGATCAAACCAGGTCCTTAGAGAATGTGGAGCAGCACTCTACCCACTGCACTAAACCCCAGCCCAAGTCCTGATATAATTATGTCATAAAGTTATGCTGAATTAGCTACTTATCAAAGTTTTAAAAAGAACTGTCTTGAGTTTGCTACTTCTTATGTTTTAGCTGGCAAAAATGAATACGGAAGAAAAAGTTTATTCCCTTTAGAGTTCTCTGCTCATGTTTGTTGTTAGGTGCCATTGAATGGGGTCTGACTCATAACAACCCTATGTACAACAGAGCAAAACACTCCCCAACACTGTGCCATGCCTGACACTGTGCCAGTGCTTCTCAGCTATTCACAGAGTTTTTGATGGCTAATTGTTTTGGGATTGTTTTAGGAGTGGGTTGCCAGGTCCTTCTCCCATTTTTGTGATGTTGGGGAATCAAACCCAGGGCTTCAAAAGTTGCAGAGCAGCACTCTACCAACTGAGCTAACCCCCAACCCCTGTTCATGTATATGTAAATTGATATTCTTAAATCATTTCTTAAATGTTAAAACAGACTTAATAGGTATGAATCATACCAGTAGAATCGTTGGAAGACAAGGATGGAAGTCTGTAGACTTCTTGAAGGTATATGTGTAAGTGACCTTTTGCTGTGTAACAAACTGCCTAATACCAGTGACTTAAAAAGAACCAAACATAGGCAGGCTCAGGGTCCAAGATTGTAATGACAGCCCCCAGGAGGCTTTGGCAGGAAGACTGAGAGTTAGAGGCCAGCCAGGGCTTTATGGAGAGGCTCAAAACAGCAACAAGAAATGAAAACCCAAAACCATTTATGTCACAGTTCTGTAGGTCCTCATGTGGCTTGCATTTGAGTAGAGCTTAGGGAGCATGTGGGTTAGGAGCCTCTTACCCCTTGGGCAGCTAGCACAGAGCTCAGTGGTGCCAGTCTTCTACCTCACATGGTACTTACATGGGGTCAGCAGCCTTGTGGGGCTGATCCAAGGTCTCTGGGCTCCAGCACTTGACTCTTGAGTTAGTTTTGCCAACATCCTGCTGCCCAAATGAGGACTCAGTGGGAAGGGACTACCTGAGGGCAAGGGAGCAAGAAGAGGGGACATTGAGGCAACAGTGTCCCAGGATTACTGTATTATCTCAAATTCCATTTCTACCCCAAGCTAGGGGTGTAAGGTGATGCCTGGAGGATAACTTTGCTGGCTGTTTTGGGGGTTTCAAGGCATTTTACAGACTCCAGTTTCCCTTGAAATACCATATGATCATTTGCAATTCCTTTCCACCTGGGAGGTTCTAAAGCTGAGCTGTACCTGGAGGAAACCTCCAGTTCTTACCCGTGAGCGTCCCGATGCTTTGCGTGGACATGTACAGAAGTGGCCATAGTGGCCACATGGTTCACTGAACATGTGCCCGAGTCCTCACGTTGTTCCTTCAGCATCTTGTTCCCACTCTACAGACAAGGAAGCAGGCATAGGGGCCAATGTGGTGGCTGAAGTCACATGGTCAGTAGGTGATGCCTTGTCTTGAACATAGGACTTTGTGACTCCACAGCTCTCCTCCAAAGAATTCCTTCCCTAATCTGTTGATAGCCTATTTTTGTTCAACATGCATTCTTTAAAGGCTTCTAGTATTTTTTTATAACCTCTGAAAAACTGGAAACCATGGTGAAACCTGAACTTTTTTCCCCCATCCTACCATCTTCAATAGAGATGTTTCAGCAAACAGATGCAGCACTGGAGGTGCTCACTTGTTTATGCCATGAGATTTAGAAAGCAGCTACCTAGCCAACTGACTGGAAGACATCCATATTTGTACCTATTCCCAAGAGAGGGGATCCAACTGAATGTAGAAATTATTAAATGATATCATTAATATCTTACATAACTAAAATTTTACTAAGATCATTCAAAAGCAACTGCAGCAGTTTATTGACAGGGAACCGCCAGAAAATCAAGCCAGATTCAGAAGAGGGCATAGAACTGGGGACATCATTGCTGATGTCAGACAGATATTAGCCAAAAGCAAAAATACCAGAAAGATGTCTGTCTATGTTTTACTGACTATGCAAAGGCATTTGACTGTGTGGATCACAACAAATTATGGATAACATTGCAAAGAGTGAGAATACCAGAACACGTAATTGTGTTCATGAGGAATTTACATAGACCAGGAGACAGTCATTCAAACAGAACAAGGAAACACTGCCTGGTTTAAAGTCTAGAAAGGTGTACCTCCTTTTTTTACCATACCTCTTCTATGCTGTGCACATAATTAAAGAAGCTGGATTATATGCAGATGACACAATTCTGCTTGCTGAAAGTGAAGAGGATTTGAAGCCTTTATTGATGAAGATCAAAGTACACAGCCTTCAGTATGGATTCCACCTCAAAAACAAGAAAACAAAAATCCTTACAACTGGATCAGTGAGCAACTTCACGAAAAGTGGAGAAAAGATTGAGGTTGTCCAAGATTTTGTTTTACTTGGTTCTACAATCAACACTGTGTAAGTATCAGTCAAGAAATCAAAAGATGCATTGGATTGGGAAGGGCTGTTGCACAAGACCTCTTTAAAGTGTTGAAAAGTAAAAGTGTCACATTGAAGATGAAGGTGCGCCTGACGCATGCCATGGTGTTTTCAGTTGCATCATATGCTTGTGAAACCTCGACAGCAAGTAAGGGAGACAGAAGAAGAATTGCTGCTTTTGAATTATAGAGCTGGAGGCAAATATTGAATATACCACAGACTTCCAAAAGAACCAATAGATCCATCCTAGAAGAAGTACAAACAGATTGCTCCTTGGAAGCAAGGATGGCTAGACTGTGTCTTATGTGTTTTGTACAAGTTGTCAGGAGGGATCAATCTCTGGAAAACATCATGGTTTGGAAGAGTGGCAGGTCAATGAAAAAAAGGAAGACCCTCAACTAGATGGATTGACACAGTATCTGCAACAATGGGCTTAAACATAAAAAAGATCATGTGCCTGGCACGGTGGCGGGGAGTGTTTTGTTCTGCTGTACATAGGGTTGCTATGAGTCAGACCTGACTCAACAACACCTAACAACAACAACAACCATGTTCAGTAATTGGACCAGATCACCGGCTTTAATTTGAAAGTGATAAGTAGCTCAGAATGCAAACTTTACCGCTATGTCCAGATGCAGTTTTTTAAATTTATTTTTATTTTTATATTTATTTTTGTGGTACTGAGGAGTTGAACCCATGGCCTCAGGCATGCTTTTTGCAAGCACTAAACCTCTGAATTGCATCCCAGCCCATTTTTTACTTTTGTGTTTTGAGACAGTTTCTCACTAATGCAGGCTGCTTCTGGCCTCGAATGTGTGATCCTCCTGCCTCCGCCTCCTGAGTTGCTGGGATTTCAGGTGTGCACCACCATGGCTGGCTCAGATGCAGTTTTTAAATATTATGGAATACATGATCTTTCCATAATCAACCTATGACTCTTCTAAGGTTCCATAATGAACTACAGAATCTGCATTTATTCCAGAGCATGTATTTTATATTTCATCAGAAAAGACTCTCCCCCTTGTGCGCTTGCTGCCTTTGGCAGTAGCGTCGTGTTATGTTAGCATGTGGGCTCCCCCCTTGTGGAGACCTTGACTTGCTTCTGTACCCCCAGCACCTGGGGTCGAACTGCACATGCCAGTGCTGTCACTTGATTTTATAACTGAAGTCCGTGCTTAGGAATGAAATTTTTTTCTCTCTCCTTTTCTTCTTCTTCCCTTTTTTTTTGGTTTATTTATCCTCCTTACAGTCCTAAATGATCTTCCCGCTTCTTCTATTCCAACTTCTCAGGTTTCTTTAGCTTTCTATTTCTCTCCCATTTGCTGCCAGGCCACCCTTGGGGCTCTTCATTTTGGGGGGTCGTAGACCCGTTTGGTAAAGATAGGAAGAAAGTTATCACTCCAGAAATATACACAGTGAACAGAGAACATTTTACAAGTTACAGAGTTTAAGAATGCAAAATCTCTAGACTTTGAGTACTTGAAGACAAAAGTTAGGCTTTGTCATCCTTGTATCTCCAGTGTCGTTGTTCATGTGGTTGCTGACCACTTGAAACATGCAGCATCTGAGTGGTGATGCCCTGGTCGTAAATTCAGTGTCACAGTCTAGTAAAAACACAGAGAGGAGACTACCTCATTAGTAACTTTTGTATTCATTGCATGTTGAAATGATAGTATTTTGGGTTATATTACACAAAATAAAATAAATTATTAAAGTTAATTTTCTCTCTCTTTTTTAAAAGTGACTACCAGAAAGTTTAAATGTATATATGTAGCTGCTTGAAAATTAACGTTGAGTAATTTTTTAAATTTCTTGGATCTACTGGATTAAAAGTCCCAAAGATCCGTACCCTCCCCTTGCATGGTGCTGCCTACCTGTCCTTCCTCCAACAAAAATTCATAAGAACAAATGGGAGGGCTTTACTTTGCTTTTAGTGATGCACATAGATTTCTTTCTGTCATAAATGCGCTTAGAACAAAAACATAGTTAGCTCAGGTTATCTTCACTAATGAAAAGGAAGCAGCAAAGTGACTAGTGTAAATTGGAGGATATACTATTTTCTTTGGAATGTTTTGGTTCTTGCATTTTCAAACAGGTGTGGCTGATGTTGAAGGAAATAGTGGACTCATAATCAGCATATTTGACATGAGGAACTGGAAAATTACTCAGCCTCCTGCTTCAGTATAATGGATATAGGATCCGTCATAGACCAAATTGTTTTTCACCAATGCAAAAACTGATGCATAAATGAACTTGATATATTTGCTTTTTCTTACTTTCTGGGTTAGGGCAGAAATACTGTTTTTGCTTAGAGGCTTCTCAACTGAATTCTGACGTAGTAGAATCAGAATAATTTTATCAAAAATAGCCTCACTGTGCCCTCTTTTGGCACTAAGAATTCTAGAGTGAGTTTGCTGTGGCATATGGAAAATCATCATATTAATCAGAGGTCAGATGTCTTTGGTTAGTGCTAACTTCTTTCCTTTCACCATAGAGTGGGACTGCCCCACCCAGGGACTTTAATGAAATGATGTAGAGTGCCCACCAGCTGCCTTTGTATCAGGTGGGCCTGGTGCTGGCTACAGCAGCTTATAGTCAGGCCATGAGGGTGGAATGTCAGCCTAGCAGCTAGCACTTTTCGTAAACAACAGGAGGGGGATTATGCTGGCAGTTATCAGCTAATACCACAAAAACCAACCCCTTTGCCACTACTAGCGTGCATGCCACAGATGGGGAATGCTTTATAAGGGCCTCTGTTTTTTGAGGATCCCTGTTGCAGGATACCTGCCTGCAATAGAGTCCAGGAGGGATTTTTAAGCCCCTGGAGTTCAGACCTAGGATTTGAGTGTTGAGTAGAATAACTTCAAAGTCTCACATAGGACATTTTAAAATTAGGAAAACAAACAGCTCTGAAAAGACCTGCAGAAATATAAGTAAATAATTAATATGTGTGGGCTGGAATTTAGCTGAATTGGTAGAGTGCTGTTCTGCCCACTTTGAGGCCCTGGGTTTGATCCCCAGCACCGCATAAAATGAGAGAAGAACTTGAGCCCACTCCCAAAAGAAGACAGCCTTCAAAAACCCTATGAATAGGAGAGAAGCACTGGCACAGTGCCAGGCATGGCACATGTTGGGGAGTGTTTTGTTCTACTGTACTTTGGGTCGCTATGAGTTGGACATGACTCAACAGCACCTAACAACAACAAGAAGTTAACCTGTCGTAGAGGGGGAGGGAGTAATCCAGTATTGAGTCAAGTCATTAAGGTGGAGATGGTATCTCCCAGAGCTGCTGGAGATTTGACTAATGTTTGTAAACGGCTTTGATATCTTTTATGAAGTGTCCGATAAGTGCAAAATGTGTCATCAGAGCTGAAATGCCTTCAGCAAACAGGTCTGAAGCATTCAGAGGAGATGCTTAACAGGTCTGTGCGTTTGTCCTAAGTTGTACTTATAAAGGGCATTTATATTTGTTAAGAAATGTATCCTGTTCAAAATTTCTTTTAGATATCAGCTGTGTTCTTGGGGCCTTTAACTCTTAGCTTGAGCTTCAGTGTGCTTTGAGGATGTTCAGTCACTGATGTTGTTGTTGTTGTTAGGTGCTGTTGAGTTGGTATCCGACTCATAGCGACCCTCATAGGGTTTTCAATGACTGACTGTTTCGGGATTGCCTTGGGAGTGGATTGCCAGGTCCTTCTCCCATTTTTGTGGTGCTGGGAATTGAACTCGGAACCTCAGAGACTGCAATGCAGCGCTCTACCAACTGAGCTAAATCCCAGCACTCAGTCACCTATAGAAGACAATTTTTCTAGTTCCAGCCAGCCATGCTGTTAAATGCACTTCAGAACGCTTCTTGCCAAGGACAATGCCTTTTGCAAATATTTGAGATGTTTGTTCTCGGTTGTGATTTATTAGTGAAACTGTGTCCTCATAGCAACTCCTTAGGAGGTACAGAAGATGAAGCCAGAAAACAAGTGGGTACTTAATCTATAAAGAAGGTTTTTTCAGAGGGTACTCATTGATAGACTTATTGGTATGGGCATTCCTTGCCTATTTAATTTCACAGGGTACCACATCAAATCTGCTTAAATAATCTGACCAAATAAATAGCCTTTTACTCTGTTTTTCCTTGTGAAGAGCATGCAGCACTGCCACCTTGTTGTCAGAGTTTTGTCTGATTTGAATATCCTTTAAAAATCAGGTGATTGCCTGTTGCAAAAAGAGCTTATTCTTTCTCTTTGTCAGTACTTGCAAAACCAACTTAAAAGAAGTTAGTATTATTGGACTGACTTCAATAATTAGCATAATCGTGATGCTATGTATTGTTCACCAGGGCACGCCCCCTTGGCTAAATTTCCCATTAAGAGGACACTGATGTCCTAGTGAACAAATCCCGGCACACATGATGCAAACCAGCGAGTTCCTGCCTGCTGCTCAGCTGCAGTTAATTTTAGCCAGGGTTTGTTCTATGAGTTGTAAAACTGTTCACCCAAGTAGAAGTTAGCAGGCTGAAGTGTGACTTCTGGGCCTAATGTGATAGGATATCTATTTTAGACTTCAGATTGTGTTTGTGATCGGGAGAGCAGACTTTTGAAGAATTGTGGTTCAGATTCCTTTTGAAACTCCTTGTAAGTACTGGGGGGGATTTCGAAGATTTCTCTTTGTTCTTTGTGCCTTAAATCTTCTTAACGTGACTATCACGGTAATTTTTTTTATCTCTTGGGAAAAGTGGAGACTTTGGGATTGATGCGTTCAGGCCAGGCCATCTCAGAACGGTGGCACAAGGCTTTTCTTTACATGTGTGCTGCTGCAGGAAACTGTCTAACTCACTTTTCCCAGGAGAGAGTGAGTATTCCATTCTTGTGATTTTTGCTGGTCTGAAGATTTGTGCTTATTTTCTCTGTTGAAGTATTTGATTCATGGAAATGGTTTCTGTAAATACAGAAATGTCATAGTGTGTCATTGAGCTTCATTTTCTGTGGTAACCCAGCTTTTGTAGAAAAATATTAAAAGGATTCCTGTTATAACCGGCTCAGGCTTATGCTGTGAAAATAAGGATCAAATATAATTTTGTTAACTGTATAAATGGGAAGCTTATTTTTTTAAAAGAACAATTTTTTGCTTAAAAATAGATTCATGTACTCCTAAAGAGAAGCACTTTACAGAAATTAATTTAGGAGAAAGGTTTTCAAGAATAATTTAAAGCATTCTCAGGTTGATTTAGTTAGTTATCAAAATTATCCGAAAGCTATGAAAGTGTCTACTCACAGCTGGTCTTAACCTAACATATTATTACTAACAAATTTAAACTGAAGAAAACTAAAGATTTTAAGGTTGAATATTTTAAAATTAAATTGGAATCACCTTGCTTAGTTTGAACTGTGTTTGCATTCAGAGTAGACTAACTTCATATCAAACACCTTATTTATAATGCAGAGTGAAGCAGAATTTTTTTTATCAATTATGTGTAAATTACAGTCTATCTAGGAATATTGATTTTAATGAAACAATTGGGCTTCCCTGTCTCCATCTGTGAGCAAGGAAGGAGTTGAGCCCTCAGTGTTGTGAATGCTGGCTTCCCATTTTGCATAGCTTTATTTAAAGATTTCTTTGTTGTTATTTGTTGTCTGATCTTAAATACAAATGACATACAGTGTCAACAATGGAAGGAAGTGTTTCAATGATGCATATAGTAGGAAAAGAATGTAAGAAAGGAAAATAGGACTGAATTTCCAGGCTATTTTTAGCGAGAATTTTTTCAATTTAGTTTTTTATTGAGCAGAAGAGAAATTTGTAGTCCAGATTAATTCTTAGCAGAAAAGCCTCTAATGTCATTTTGACCAGTCAAAGGGCTGGTGTTCTGTATGGCTTCAGAAGGTATACTTTTCCAAAGAACATGACACTTCTTGTTCTTGCTTTCGGTTGTTGAGGCCATCAGAATCTCAGTGGAGTGTTCTTAAAGGTATACTGTACTTGCATGTTAGTTTTCAAGCAAAAATTCATTTGACTGTAGTTTTTAGTCCTGCCAAAAAGAAAAGCTGATTAGAATGTTTCTGTTTTTCAACTTCGCAGAAAGAAGTTTCTGTAGCCTCCTCTCTATAGTAGGTGGCAATGTGTTTTGGGACAAGTTGCTAAAATGCTCATAAATACTTCCAGAGTGTTTGTTTTAATAATTTATATGCTTTGAGAGAGTGATCTAGGGGAGTGAGAGAGGAGGTAGTTTTAGCTATGTAAGTGGTAGAGTTGGATTCTCTCCTGTTTGCTGGTACCAGGATTTTCTTTGCTACCTCTTACCCTGTGTGCCCATGAAGTGATACTGGCTCTCTTATGAGTAGAGGCTCTGTTGACTCGTGACCTTGGGTGTGACAGATGACAATGAGCTCAACTGTCCAGCCACAAATGGGGGCCTCCTGCTGAGAAACACGGGTAGGCTTGTGACGCACAGGAAGAGCCCAGAAGCCATGCCTCCTGTGCCTGGCACTGCTGCCACCCCACTGCAGGTCCTGTGGGAACCATGCTTGCTGGCTCCCTCTCTCCCTGGTCCTCCTCGTCAGATACCCAGGCCCTGGGGCTTGGACTGAGCACTTGCTGAGAATAGCCTTCTGCTCGGAAGCTTTGAGGAATTTTTTGAGGAAGCAGAATCTTATCTCTGGGTCCCCTTCATCCACACAGGTTTTTCATCCATTTGTTTTTGTTTTGTTTTGGTTTGGTTTCATTTGTTTCCAGTGCCAGGGTGGAATCCAGGGCCTCAACATGCTAGGCACAGGCTCTAACCACTTAGATGCTCCCCAGCCCGCACGTGAGGGTTTTAATAGGCACCTTGTCTGCATGGTTACAGTGGAACTATGTTATGTAATAGGTTGTCTTTGGTTTGGAGCTGAATGCCCAGTGCCCACATCCCTCGAGGACTGTTTTTTGGAAAGCAGTTTGGAAGGAAGTGGTAGGCTGTATTATGTCCAGTCTCAATTGTGACCTAAAATGAAGACTTAGCCCGTGGAGGCCTCAGCCTCACCCCTGTGGGACACCTTGTGCCCTCATAGGAGCTGGCCCTCAGGAAGAATGCCAGTTTCTCTGGAGACACTGGCCTGCTGTTACTACCAGCATGTGTTAAGCACCCCAGAGCATGCACAATGCACAAAGAGAGCATAGTTCCTACTTGCAAAGAACTCACGTGCCCAGCCTCAGCAGTACCCAGAAACCAGGCTCCCTGACATGCATAAATCAACTGGCAAAAGAAAGAATATGAAAAGGAAGAAAGGGGAAGCCAGCGAGTGGGATGAGTTGAGGGCACATCAGCTTCTCATTCATCTGGGCTTTTGCCACTTAGCATTGGGACAGGCTATTGTGCCCCGGGCACTGCTTCCTCCTCTACAGCAGCTGGAGAAGTGATGGAGCTCCGTAAGCCTTGGCCTTGACCCAAAGCCTTGGCCACCATTCCCACACCCATTACTATCCTGCAAGGGAAGGAGGGTTGCAAATTCCACTTCACCTAAAACTGTTATTGTATGGCCACCTGGAGTCAAGATCAAGTCCAACCAATAAAGAGCAGCTTCCTCTAGGAGTGGCGTAGAGGTGGAAATCTGACTTTGGCTTCCAGAGTTCCTTTCCTCCTGAACCAATTTGTAGGTGCACATGTTACCTAACCCTGCACTGGTTTCAGATGTTGCTTGGACTATTGAATTAGTTAGAGCCTTGAGTTTCTCAGAAAATGGGCATGATGAAGGGCTACAAGCCCTTGCTACAGCTCAGAAAGGAGTCAGAAGAACGTGATTCAGCAGAGCTTATGAGACAAACCTGAGATTGGAGGTTAATAAACATGAGCACAACATACGAATCTGTGAATCACTCTTAAGGCAGCTGCAGCCTGTATCTGACTAAGGTACTGGGTCTAGTTCATGGCTCTACAACTGAAAGAAACTTGGAGAAGGAGGCCTCAACAAGAACCTCAAAAAAATAAATAAAGATTAAAGGGTTGGAAAATGACACCTATAATAAGAGGTTAGAGAACTTCTATTATTTGGCCTGAAGGGGAGAAGAAAAATGACTGAACAACTCTTGAATCATTATTCAAGTATATGTGTGCCCCAGCCAAAGAATGATGAGCACATGGTCTCTGCTTCCCTCCAGTCTGGCAGGGCTTGGTGAGGACAGTGGGTCCCATTCCCTAGGCATCAACAATAATTGAGAACTCAGATTTGCAGGCCCACCAGGACCTATTGATTCAGAAATGGTGGGGGCAGGGCCCAGCCATCTGTGTTTTTAATAGGCCTGCAAAGTGATTCTGATGCAGATTCTGTTTGAAGACCACTATGGGAGGTATTAGGGAAAAACATATTATAGAAGGGGAATTTGGGTGCTAGAAAATAGAAACTTTTCCCCTGAAGCCATCTAAAGCTGTGATGATATTTGTTTGCAATGTTTTCAATATTATCTCTGTAGTCAGAAGATAAATGACCTCTCACAGTGCCCTCTAGCCCTGACTTTGCTCTGGATTTCTTTTTGTCTCTTAGAGAATATTAATTACTAACCAAGAAAATTTTGCAGCGACTTCTGAACTCAGTAATTCACACAGTACCCATTTTCTTTTTACCCCCAGCCCCATGCTGGGGATGGAAGCCAGGGCCTCCATGTCCAGGGCTTGTTTGTCAAGCACTCCACCACAGAGCTGCACCCCACCCCAACAGCCCCCATTTCAAAGGAGGGTCCACGAGAGGAGTGAGAGGAGTGAGAGCATCGCATCGTGGTGGGCTGTCAGATGTATCCTGCTGAGTCCTAGGACATTTGTGAAACACTCTCCTTCCCATTTACTTTTTCACAGCCACCCAAAGGGAAATTTGGCAAAGGTGGCATGTGGTCAAAAGAGGAGGCCTGTTGACGTGAGCCCACCCAGGACCTATTGATTCAGTGACAGTGTCACAAACTGTCACAGACTGCTGGTTCCATCAGCCGCTGCCCTCGTGAAACCCATTTCAGAAGAGTGGTGGCTGGGAGGAGGGTGTGACTCCCCCACCCCCCACCCAACGCTGTCACTCACTCTGGAGGAAAGGAGTTGGTGGGTTAGGTGACACAGCTCCTGCAGGAATGCCATCTGTCATCCCTGCCATGGCGGGTTCCGTCTGCCCCCTAGAATCAGGGGCACTGCAGCAGGACCCCGGCAGAACTTGGGTACCATGTGGCATGTTCCTGGTGCATTGGCCTCCTCTGGAGGTGCGGGATGGGACCCATTTCGTCTTGATGTGGTTTCTACAGCAGACAACCCAGAGGCACACACAGGAGGCCCTTGGTGCAGAAAATGTGGAGTCACTCAGATGATGTGTGTCCAAGGCCACCAGGACTGTGCCCTCTCCAGTGTCTCAACTCAGGCAAGTGGCAGTCAAAACAGTGACTCCTGAGGGGCCCCCTCCTCCCCTATGCTGCTTTGTGCATCATGTCAGTGCATCTTAATTCTGTGATGTCTTTGCCCTTGTGTATGCTCTCCTTTGTGCTTTTTGCTTGAGGGAATTGTCTTGGGTTGAAAACACAAACTGCTGAGGGTGTCTATTTGTTATACTTTGTATAGAATGTAGTACAATAGAAGCTTTCTGTGATCATAACGAAGAAAGGGCTCTCTGAGGACATAGTTTGCCAGTACTATTTAAAAAGTGTCACACAAGTAACACACTGCTGTGTCCAAGAAAACATGCCTCCCTTTAGCCAGGGAACTGTGGCCCTAATATTTAAGCACCTGAAAATGGGTAGATAGAATCCTTGGCTTTTATAGTTATAGTTTAGCATATGTTTGTAGAATATTAAAAAGTCCTTGAAGTGAGAAAAGACAAATAAGGACAGTTTGGCTCAGAATCTATTTTGTCTTATAAGGGGACATAGATGGATAAGGGTAGTAAGCATATATTGTTGTTGTTGTTAGGTGCCATCAAGTCGGTATCCGACTCATAGCGACCCTCATAGGGTTTTCAATGGCTGACTGTTTCAGGATTGCCTTGGGAGTGGATTGCCAGGTCCTTTTCCCATTTTTTGTGGTGCTAGGAATTGAACCCCGGACCTCAGAGACTGCAGCACAGCGCTCTACCAACTGAGCTAAATCCCAGCCCTATATATACTAATGTGATTATTCAATCTTTGCATCTTGTTGTGTGTGAAATAACTGACCTTCCAGACATCATGCTACATGCACTATTATTTCCTACATCTGTGTCAATTTTCAGACTATATATGACCCTGGGACCGTGGTGGCTGCACACTGAGATGGGTGTGTCTCACCAATCCAGAGGGTGGAGAGTGTCATTTTTAACACTCTTAATGAGTCTTCGAATATAAAGAGTTTCTTTAAAGCCTTTGAAGTTTCAGTAACTACATATCTAATAGGTAAAATCTGAAATGTCTCATCAATTAGGTTCTTAATGATGGCAGTCAAAAGGCTTTTATCAAGACTTGGGATGTAGCTCAGTGGTAGGCCACATGGTTAACTTGTGCCTGGTCCTGGGTTTAGCTCTGTTACCCCCTCCCTCCAAAAGGCTCTTTTCATTTCTGTTCAAAGGGAAATTAGTAAATAGTCATTCTTTTTCAGTATTTCTTAATTGGAAAAATAAAGTTCTTTCCAATATCAGTTTACAGTTAGTTCACATATGTTCCATTAAAAGTAAAAGTAGCTAAGTGGTTTGGATAAACTTTGCCTCATTATAGTTGTTCAGTCAAAAAAAATCAAACTGGCCGAGAAATAAAAAGCCTTTTACTTGTTATTAGAATAGGCAAGAATTAGCAACCTAATAATTTCAATAAAATATTTCCAGAAACAACTTATAATATACTGGATAAATAATTTATGGTGTTTGCCTATAATGCAATAGCATGCATGCATTTAAAATGATGATGTTAGCTGTATATTGATTAAAACTAACAGGATACAAAATACTATGTATTTGTGACCCTGTTTTTTAAGAAAGAAGGTTCTGTATATATGAAAAAGAAATGCTGTGCTGGGTGTGGTGGCACGCAACTGTTTCTCAGCACTTGGGAGGCTGAGGCAGGAGGATCACAAGTTCCAGGATAGCCTGGGTACATACCAAGGCTTAGTGAAAGGAAAAATAAAAAAGAAAAAGGAAAAAGTGCTGTGCACCAAATAGAAGCAATAGTTATCTCTAGGAGACTTTTGACTGTCATATTTAACTTAATTTGGCAGTGGCCTATCAGGGTTTTACATAAGTAGTGCCTAGCCTAGCTGATAATACTTGCATACTAAAATGTTAATAATAGCTATTGTGTAGTAGTAGGCTAGGAGCATTTTTCCTTGTTTTCTTTTCTGCTTTTCTGTATTTACCAAATTTTGTTATATGAGCACATAATATTTTTATAATGGAAAGAATTGGCCTATTTTTAAGGCAGGGATTTGAGATGTTGATTCTTGGGAGAGCCCCACACAAACTGATGTGTAGCAATGATTGACAAAGATTAATTCTGTGATTATGGGTATGAGAGGTTTTTGGTAAGGGTCTGATCTCACTGCTGCCGCTGGGTCTTTTTTGTTTTTGTTTTTGTTTTTGTTTTTTGCAGTTCTTAGAGGTTGAACACAGGGCCTCGTACATAGTACTCTACCATTGGGCTGCATCCACCCTTTTTTTTTTTTTAATCAGGATCTTACTAAGTTACCCCGGCAGCCTCTGGGCCTGACCTTGCCATCCTTCTGCCTCCAAGTCACTGGGATTACAGTGTGCACCACTGGGCTGCCCTGGGTCTTAAATGCACTCCAGTCTGATCTCAAATTAGCCAGGATGTCAGGTTCAGTAGAATTTGGAGAGCAAGGAAGGCAGCTGGGATCTAGCATATTTTTAAACCAATTGAAATAGGACTTCTGGTGTTAGGTTATACATTTAAATTTGGTAAGGGATCTTAAGTTCCAAGTAGTGAGTGGTAGAGCCAGTGCAGTAGATCTCAGGGAGCAGGTTGAGGGACAGTGGGAGGAACAAGTGACTGAGTTCGTATTTCCAAAGACCTAATCCTTGGAGTATCAGCGTATCTCACCCTACCTTGTTACCTAAAAATGATAGCACTGAAAAAGGCCAGGCTTCCCCAGGTATTTATGCCAGATGTCACCAGGATGTCCTTAATCAGAAGGTTATTTGGGGATAACTGTTGGTACTGTTGACTTAATAACATTTTGAGCAAGGTGGTCCCCCTTTTCAAGCTGCTTCGTACAGGGCCACGTGATGGTTACTGAATGGGTCTCTCCCTAGAGTCTGCTCTCAAGCTCGGCCTTGGAGTGACAGGAGCCTGCTGCTAGGTCTGCTTTGGGCACAGGGGCCTAGCGTGAGACTGAACCTTCCACAGAACTGACACCTTCCACAGAACTGACACCTCCAGCTTCATTGGCCGCAGGGCCTGGAGAGCCAAGGGGAACCGAGGATCCCAGATCACCCTGTGTTGGCCTGGCCTCTGGCTGGGCACCTGTGCTGCTCATGGAGCCCAGAACCCGGATAATGTTTTTTCACATTTCCTTCTTACCATCCTTCATCCTCAGAAGGAGGCTTCTCCTCCTCGCCCCTCCTTCTTTATCATCTTGTCTCTCTGCGGCAGTTACACAGTCATTGTGTGATGCCTTTCTGCATTGTCGCCTCGCCAAGGGTGTGAAGGTGAACCCTGCCTGGGTGCAAGACATGTGGGTGAGCCCCTCAGTCCAGGTGGTCATATAGTTGGGGGAGGGTGGCCACAGAGATCATTCCAGTGAGCATCGCTTATGGGGCAATGACTAGGACTAGAGTGGGTCCTGGCTACCAAATCCCAAAGCTCAAATGTGTGAAACGCCACATCAGGGTGCCATAATAGGTGGTTAAAATTTGGGTAAAGGAATTATCCACAAGTTGAATGGCTCACAGGAAGAAAGGCGATATCTTTTTACTTCTTTAAAGGGGAGAAAGCAGCTGGGCATGGTGCCATGCACCTGTAATCCCAGAAGTTGGGAGGCTGAGGTAGGAAGATCGAAAGTTCAAGACCGGCCTGGGCAACCTGGGGAGACCTCTCAAAATTTAAAAAAGGGCCGGAGATGTAGCTCAGTGGCAGACCACTTGCCTAGCATGTATGAGGCCCTGGGTTCAATGCCCAGCACCATTAAAAAAAAAAAAAAAAAAAAAAAAAAGGATGGAGCAGGTGAGAGTTGTTTTTGAGACTAGAGTAAATTGAGCAAGGCAGGAAAACTGGTCCTCAAAGGAAGCAGGGGTGTTTTGTACAAGGAAGAAAAGAGTGGGTCTCAGATTAGAGATTGGGACTGAGCTTGTTTTCTTCGTTCTTGTTTGTTTGTTCCTTTGTCTTCTCTTTGTTTCTGCCTTTGCTCTGAAAAGCTGAGAGCATGTTGGCATAGTAAGGAGTTGTAACTCAGCTCACCTCTTACAAAGCCTTTTGCAAAGGAGTGATTGCTGTAGACCTGACTTGAAATTAAAGTAGCAGCTGGGGCAGCAAGAGAGGTGCCAGGATGCTCGGTCACTTTGTGCCTTGGCCTGCTGGGAAGAGTTGAATACCTGGGGACTGAGAGGAGGGAGCGTCGGGCTGTGCACCTCCATTGGCCAGGCTGGTTTGGCTTTCTCTATCTACCCTTACCTACATTTGTTGGTTTTCTCTGATCTTTAAGCCACCATGTCTTCGGGCTCTCCCAATCTTGTCAGTAACAAATAAACCCAGAATTTTTACTTGAAGAAAAATGACAGCCAGGTGTGTTGGCACACTTATGAAATCCCAATGACTTGAGAGATGAAGGCAGGAGAATCATGAGTTCAAGGCCAGAGACAGCCTGTGCAACTTAGCGAGAACCTGTCTCAAAGGAAAAAATAAAAAGGGGGCTAAGGGGGGCATCCCAGTGGTAGAGCATTTGCAAAGTATGCATGAGTCCCTGGGTTCAACCCCTAGTATAAGAAGAAGGAGAAGAGGGAGAGGGAAAAGGAGAAGAAGAAGAAGAGGAGGAGGAAGAAGAAGAAGGAGAAAAATAACTCAATGACTAATCTAGAAGAAACTTTTCTTGATCAAGTACACAAGCTTAACATTACCATATTCACTATTATGTACTAGACTTATTTTTTAAACCTTAACTTTCATTTTGTTCTGAGAAGCCAAAAGTGCAAGAAGAAAGGTATTTTCTTTCTCCCTTCCTCTAAATATTAAGTAGTCAACTTTTAGGAATTCAGTGATCAGATTGGAACCAGCTGTGTAAAGGAACAGGTTTAAAAGTGGCTTTTCCTCAAGGAAAATCCTGGCCACTTTTTCTTCTTAATTTACATACAGTGAATTGACTTTTTCTGGTGTCTGTGAGTTTTTCCATATGCACAGATTTTCCTGGTCACTCTCAGACAGGATAAAGAATGATCCCAACCTCCCGAAAAACACTGTACTCAGCCTCCCTGAGCTAAGGGAGCAGTCTCCACGTCACACACCCATGGCACAGAGTGACTTAACTGGTCAGGGAGGCATAAGCCAGCCTCCAAGTACTAGGTGGACTATGGTGCCCCATGGGTGACCCTAGCAAGCCAGACCAAAATATAAAAGCACAGAAGAGAGTCTGAGCAGAGGAGAAATGGCAGTGCACTACTGCAAGGGAGGCTGGACGTCACAGTTCAACCAAATTCACAAAAACTCAACAGCAGACATCTAGAGAGTAGGGGCATTCAGAACCAGAGTTGCCACAGTATGTTATCTAAAAGGGGCAGTTCTCAACAACAACAACAAAAATTGTGGGACAGGAACTGGATGATATGACATGTACAAGGGAGGGGGCCACAAATACCGTTTTTGAGGGGGCCCAGATATTTGAATTTGGAAAGATTTCAAATTAGTCATTATAAATATGTTTGAAGACTAAAAGAGGTCATATTTAAGGAATTAAAAGAAGATAGGATAGCAATGTCTTATCAAATAAAGAATATAAACAGAGATTACACACACACACACACACACACACACACACACACAACACACACATGGAGATAGGACACCCAAAACACAGGCAACAAAATAAAAATATTGGGCTACATCAGATTTGAAAATTTCTGTATATCAAAGGACAAAGTGGAGTAGAAAGAAACCTACAAAATGGGAGGGAATATTAAATTGTATGTCTAATTCAGGGTTAGTATCCAGAATATATAAAGAACTCCTACCACTCAACAATAATACCAATATTAATAGAAAATAACAAATGTTGGCAAAGATACAGAGATGTTGTAACCCTGTTTGCTGTTGGTCAGAATATTGAAATGTGAGACTGCTATGGAAAACATCTAACAGTTCTAAATTGAAAGTGTGGTCTAAAAAAAATACTTGTATAGCCATTTTAATAGCAGTATTATTCACAGTAGCCAAAAGGCAAGAGCAACCCAAATGTCCATAGATGGATGAGCAGATAAACAAAATGTGGTACATACATATAATAAAATATCCAGGTTTTGAGAGGTAGGAAATTCTGACAAATTACCGTATGATTCTGCTCATATGAAGTACTTAGGTAGGGAGATTTATAGAATCCGAAAGTAAAATGTTGGCTGCAAGGGGTTGGTAAGTAGAAGGGAACTGAGAGTTGCTGTTTAAGGGTACAGGGTTTTAGGTTTACAGATAGAAAGTTCTATGGATGGATGGTATGATGGTTGCACAGTTGTGAATGTATTTAATGCTACTGAACCATACAATTAAACACTGTGAAGATGATAAATTTTATGTTCTCTGTATTTTGCCATCATTTTTATTAAAAAAAAAAAAAAAGGAAATTTCGCAGCCAGGTATGATGGTGTATGTACCTGTAATCCCTGACTTGGGCCGGTAAGGCAGGAGGATCATGAGTTTGAGGCCAGCAAGAGCTATACAGTGAGACCCTTTTTCAGGAAACAAAAAAAAAAAAAAAAAAAAGGAAATTTAGGAGTTGAACACATCACTAGAGGGACTCAGTAAACTGGAGGTGGCAGAAGATTCAGAAAACTTAATGATAGCGCAATAGAGATTATGCAATCTAAAGAACAAAAGGAAAAAAGAATGAATAAAAATGAACAGAGAAATGTGGGCCCCCAGTAAGTACACCAGTGCAGTAGAGGAAAAGGGCAGGAAAAATAATTAAATATTTTAAATAAAGTATTTAACAATTTTAGCTTTTCAAATTGATGAAAAACACTAATCTTCACATTCAAGAAGCTAAACAAATGCCAGTTAGGATAATACAAGAGATCTATGTCCGCACACGTTATAGTCAAAAGACTGAAAGACGTGGAGAAAATCTTGAGAGCAGCAAGAGAGAAGTGACCATCTCATACAGAGGAGCTCCAATAAAACTAACTGCCGTCCTCTCTTTAGAAACAGGCCAGAAGGCAGTGAGGTGACCTAATAACAGGCCAAAAGAATCTCAGCACCAGCAAAGCTGCCTTTCAAAGGTAATGAAGGCAAAATAAAATCATTCCCAACTAAATAAAACAGAGAGAATCTTCGGCTAGCAGACATTACTAGCAGACCTGCCTTACAAGAAATACTAAAGGAATTAATTCAAGCTGAAAGGAAATGACACTAGACTGATTGGATACACACACAAACTCTGGTACTGGTAACTAAGTAGGTAATTATAAAAGACAGAATAATTACATATTTCTTCTAATTTCCTTCTTGAACTTATGTAAAATATGAAAAACCCTGGCTTACGTCTGGCTGCCTTCTAGTACTATAAGAAAGGTCTTTATATTTATGTCATGGCCTCCTCCCCCACTCCAGGGGAGCTAGTATCTTGATCACACATAAGGAATCAGGCCCAAGTGGTCCTCTGGA
This sequence comes from Pedetes capensis, assembly GCA_007922755.1. Taxonomy (NCBI): domain Eukaryota; kingdom Metazoa; phylum Chordata; class Mammalia; order Rodentia; family Pedetidae; genus Pedetes; species Pedetes capensis. Next base: position 97,731 of record VMDO01000987.1, read on the forward strand.
AATGAGGACGTGGTTTTCAAAGGAATCTTGTAAATTGTCTTATCTCTTTTATGTTTTTTAGCTACTATTTCCATGCTTCTTTGAAGGTAATATCAAACAAATGCTTATGGTTTCTTAGTAAAAAGATTTCAGTTTAGGTAGTCTTCATGGAAGAAATCAAGAACTACAAAATTTCCTTCTGACTTACAAATCGAATGAACAATTTTGTGAATGTATTACCTTGTTTAAACTGTTTACACTGCTAATATGGCAAGTTATTGATGAAGTGGAACCAAATTTCCGGACTTCCAGTGAAGCACTTCTGAGACTTGGACAGACTCCTCCCTGGCAAAGAGGAAGAGACTGCCTAAGTCCATGTAATATTCACTTGTTCTCTCTTACTCTTCCCACTGCTCACAAACTGTGGCTTAAGAATCTCTGGAATGAGAACAAGAAATAGAGGGCTGTAAGTTGAGCGTGGACTGTAGTTAAGGTAATAATGATTTGTCAACTCTTCTATTTATATTGTTGTTAGATGCCATCAAGTCATGTCTGACTAATATTGTTGTTAGGTGCCATCGAGTTGTGTCTGACTCATAGCGACCCTTATAGGGTTTTCAATGGCTGATTGTTTCGGGATTGCCTTGGGAGTGGGGTGCCACGTCCTTCTCCTGTTTTTGTGGTGCTGGGAATTGAACTTGGGACCTCAGAGACTGCAGAGCCGCACTCTACCAACTGAGCTAAATCCCAGCCCTAAAACACTATTGTCAGTGCCTCTCTGCTATTCATAGGATTTTCAATGGCTGACTGATTGTTTTGGGAGTGGGTTGCTGGGTCCTTCTCCCAAGCCTACAGCACCTGGTGTTCCTAGGCAGTCTCCCATCCAAGTACTAACCAGGCCCGATCCTGCTTAGCTTCCGAGATCTAACAGGATCGGATGCCACAGGGCTACAGCTGCAGGCGACTAATAGTGACCCTTATAGAGTTTTCAATGGTTGATTGTTTTGGGATTGCCTTGGGAGTGGATTGCCATGTCCTTCTCCCATTTTTGCAGTGCTGGGAATCCAACCTGGGACCTCAGAGACTACAGGGCAGTGCTCTGCCAACTGAACTAAATCCCAGCCCCTCTGTTTATATTAGTATTACATTAATAGAAGGAATAATGTGGTTGTATCAAAAATCAAAGTTTTATAAGTACCATACCTATTTTATTTTGTTGTTGTTGTTGTTGTTAGGTGCCGTCGAGTCGGTATCCGACTCACAGTGACCCTCGTAGGTTTTAGCCCTTCAAATTATCAGAAAAAAAATTAGCAAATAAATATGGAAGAAGTAAGATATCTATTTACGTACATAGTTCCATTTTAAACTGTGGCTGAGAGGAAAGTATTTCCCTAATATAGCTCTTGGAACCTCGCCAACAGTCCAACACTTCAGGGCACAGAATTGGAACAAGTGATCCTAGGTTTTCCTGTTGATAGAAGTTTCACATGTTAAGTGATTTGCTGATGAAATTCAATCTAATTTTTCTTATGAGCCAAAAAGATAATACTGTCGACCTGGGGAACCGCATACCGTGCACAGGGGCAGAGTGATGGGGAAGGGCTTGGAAGCATTTTCTGTTTCAGAGTGGGAATCAGTGTATGAAGCTCTGCTTTCCATTTGTGTCCTTTGCTTTCAGGCAGCATTGTACTTAAGATACTCCAGCAATATGCTAATCAAGCTTCATTTCAGTGGGCAACAACCCATTCAGGTAGAATTGTTTTCCTCATGTCTAAATGCAGTCTTATTACATGAAAGACTGCTTCCATGGGCTACATCCTCAGCTTTCCATGGCTAATTCATATTTTTTTATAATATAATTTTCATGGACTCACTGAATTACAAATATAAGGTGAAAATACTAAATAAAAGCTCATTTACAATAACCCACCCCATAGTTGCTTTAATTCTTCTCAAACACCTGCCAGGAAACTCCCCTACCCTTCCTGAGGCACTCTCTCAACTTTTAAAAAATATTTTCCACGGGAGTCATGTAGTACCTTCTAAATCTTTTCTTCTTCAGGCCAAGTAATCCTAACTCCTTGAACTTTATCTCATTTTAATTATTTTTGCTATTTATTTCTTTATCCATTAAAAATGTATTTACTTAATAGATTTACATAATGCCTTCCCAGGCCATGTGAAAACGTCTAAGTAACACCACAGCTTTATGAGCTGAAAGGAAATTTTGGTATCTGAATGAGAAAAAATGTAGGCAGGAGTAAGGCCCAGGGAGGGGAAAGGTACCAAAGGCCCAAGCCCTCAGGGTCTGATGTGGAAACTTCAGATGGAGCAAAAATAAGTTTGTTGATGTTCCATAAATTCACAAAGGACATCCATTGCACTACTTGAGAAAGGGTCAGAACTTTCCACCCCTCTCCCCACAGGACAAACCTGTGGTTCTCAGGCTCAGGCTAAATTGCCTCTTTTCAATCCTGTGGTCTCTGGTTGGTGCACAGTAATACAGTTGGACAGGGTTTGACAAGATCATCTGATCTTGACAGTTTCCAAGGACAAATGCTCTGCAGCCTCTTCATTGCCCTTCCTCACCCTGAGGTCTGTCCCTTCCCACCCCAGCTTAGGCCAAGACCACAAGGAATCTCAGCTCCCCGGATGGGAACTGGCATCACCAAGAAGGTCTAAAGAACGTCAAACAGGAACAGCACTGCTCAGCTTCTTTCTGTTGTCTTCATTGGAGTTCCTCCTACCATGGCTGTAACTTAGTACTAGATAATGCCTTCAGGAGCTCATTATTTAAACTCACCTTCATTAATGACAGTCACATCTTCAAAATGACCAAAACTGGACTGGATGGCTTCCAAAGTCCCCTCTAACTCAAATGGTTTATGAGCCTTTAATTCTGTGAACCAAAACAGAAGTAAGAGAGTAATTACAGGGTGCTTCATGTAAGCAATAACCTCAAATACTATCTCAGTGAAAAAGTGGCCTGCAAAGTCCTTGGCGCCAGGAGGACGGGTTTTTTTTTGTTTTTTTTTGTTTGTTTGTTTGTTTGTTTGTTTTTTTGATGTCAGTCCTGATGGCCAAACCACAAGAGAAGCTGAAGGAAGATGAAGGGAGGATCTGATAGTACATCAAAAGTGACCGAGAATGAATTTTGCCAATCCTGCAAAGTGGAGTGTAAGCAAAGGCTTCACTGCCAGGCAGGGACTTCTCACTGAATCCTCAGCTACTAGAACAAAAAGCTATCCCTGAAAGTGAAAACAGACAAATAATGGAATATGAGGTGTGTTTTACATCTGATATTGTAAGTGGTAAGCCTGAAAAAAAATTGCCATAGAGTCCCAGGTTGGAAACATGGACAGATTCATGGTAAATTCATTTTGTTTATTAAAGAAACCTGATTATATTTTGATGGTACAGTCATAAATTTAAAAAATAAAAATATCTAGGTGCCACGGCATGTGCCTGTAGTCCCAGAAATTCGAGAGTCTGATGCAAGAAGATCGCAAATTTGAGACCAGAGGCAGCCTGCACAATTTAGCAAGACCCCGTCTCAAAATAAAAAAAATAAAAAGGGGATTAAGGGGTATCCCAGTGGTGGAGCACTTGCCTAGCATGTGCAAGGCCCTGGGTTCAACCCCCAGCACTGGAAAAAAGAAGTTTTGAAGAGACTTCTAATGATAAAAATGGTAATTGTTCACAATAGAAAATTTTGGATAATGTCAAAAAATGTAAAGAATACCCAGAGAGAGCACCATTAACCTTGGGCATTTTCCTTTAGCCTTATTGCCAGGGCACTCTTAAACATAGTTGAGATCATTTGGCCACACATTTTGTATACTGATGTTTCACTTAGCATTTGTGTTGTATGTACCATTGTCTTGGGAAACTCTCAAATTGTTTCATTTCAGTGACTACATGGTCTTTCATATCATAAATATTTTCCCAGCCACTCCCATATCTAGGGACATTTATATGACTTCTTCTTTTTCCTGATTATAATAAATAGCACTACAATAAACATATTTGTCTTTGAACGTTTGACCATATCACAAATGATTTACTTATGTTCTCAACAAGTTAATGTCATAAAGATGACCCACCTGGGTACACCCCATTTAAAACAGTACTGGAATTGCCATGCATCTGATCCAGCCTGGTATGTTTACGAGAATTTCCTGTGTGAAAATAAATGCTGTTTCTTGGAACTGTCTAAACCATTTCTGAATGTACTTATGGGTGACAGCATTGCAAAGTCTTGCATTACACTACAAACACATGGCAGATAATTTTACAGAACTGATTTAAGGGCTGATGTTGGAGTTGCCAACCAAGGTGACACTTTCATTGGAACTTGCCCATTCTCAAACTCTCTAAGCAACTTCCTCAAAGTTCTTGGTATACAAAGAGCCCATAAATGCAGATTTAAAGGATCTTCCTCCTGCTGGGGTTTAGCTCAGTTGGTAGAGTGCGGATCTAGACTCTCTGAGGACCCGGGTTTGACCTTCAGCCCTTTCAAAAAATGAGAGAAGCACCTGGCAATCCACTCCCAAAGCAGTCCTAAAACAGTCAACCACTGAAAACCCTATGAGGGTCAATACGTCAGACTGATTCCATGGCAGCTAACAGCCACCTTCTGCGGTAGCTTATGGGAGTGATTCCAGTTAGTGTTCATATTTGCCTTAAAGGTAAATTCATTTTGTTTATTAAAGAAACCTGATTATATTTTGATGGTACAGTCATAAATTTAAAAAATAAAAATATTTAGGTGCCATGACATGTGCCTGTAATCCCAGAAATTATGGGTGCACCTTAATTTGGTTTGCAAATGGGAATGGTTTGCACCTTTGGGATCCTGATAAGCCACGCTGAAGATGTGTGCTCACTGGAAGGCCCAGCTCTCCTTTTCCCTAGAGAGGGTCTGTGCCTGACCAGCTGCAGGCCTGCTTCTCTGTCTCCAGCCCCTAGATCTGCATATCTGCAGTGCTGCCTTGGCACCTCCTCCAATCCATCTGTATTTGCTCTTACACAGAGTACAATGGCCTGTCTCCCAGCCCTTGTTGATTGGTTGAACGTGTCTCAGTGGAAGGTTCCCTTTTTCATTGAGTAAGAGAACTAGTCTTTCTTTTTTAAAAACTGTACAATTTATGTAATATCCTATGGGACTTCGGAGGGGACAATGCTTACAATATAGGAAAGGAAAAAGGTCAGAAGTGGCTATTACCTTTTTAATCAGTATTATTTTCTGATCTGTTTTATCGAGGTATGACTTATATACTGTAAAGCTCACACTGTAAGGACAGAGCATCCTGGGTTTTGACAAACATACAGTAGCATAAGTGCCACCATACTCAAGATATAGACCAAAGGTTTTCTGTGTAGACAGGTATCTTCATTTTTGTTATGTAAACATGGCTGGGCTGTCATCAGCTCACATCTTTTAGTTTTTCTTATCTCTACTTCTTCCCTTCCTGCCACCCCTCAGGAAGCTCCTGTCAAAGACAAGGCCAGCGTTTATATGTAGGGGAAGAACAAGACCAGAGGTGGGGGCTAGGACACCCACGTGACCACCAGAGGGGCCAGGCATGGCATTGGGAGACAAGGGCCTTCTGGTGGGTTTGGACCCTTGTCTTTCCTGTGTTGATAGGGTTACCAATAACTTCAAGTTGCTTGACACACACCACAACTCACAAAACATAATTAGATTCAATTTTCATGTGGCGTCACCATCCCCATTTCACAGGTGATGAAGCTAGATTTAGAATATTATATATGAGTCACAAAAGGTCAACTGCTGCTAGTAGCCGGAGTGAGGCCTCAGGTTTCCTGACATGGCCCCAGGGCTTTGCTAATGAGGCCAGAAGTCACCATGTTGTCACTTCTACTTTGCACAGAACCGGGCGGTTATGTGCCATCTTCCCCAGTTCACATGGGCAATTAGGTGACTTGCCCAGTGTGGCGTAGCCAGGAGCTGGCTGGACAGGAGTGGACCTGGCTCCACTCTTCTCCGGGCAGAAGAAACAAATGTGCCCTCTTTTAGTGTCAGAGGGAAAAGGCGAAGGAGAAGCAGCAACGTGTCAGTGAACGGCCCTTGCTATCTCATTTCCGGTCTTAGCCCTGCAGCTTGCTCAAATGTCTTTTGTCTGCATTCTCAGGCTGTGTTCATGCTGTGTCTTCCTGCTTCAGCTGTCCATGCTGTCCCCTGCACTCAAGGCCTGGTTCAACATTGGCTTGATTTACTTTTCCTTGTTGTTGTTGTTAGGTACCGTTGAGTCAGTGTCTGACTCATAGCAACCCTATATACAACAGGCGAAACAGTATCATCAGTGCTTCTCTGCTATTCACAGGGTTTCCAATGGCAGATACCTTACCTTGGGGTGCTGTTTCTCCACTCATCCCCTCCCTCCTCCTTCCCTTTCCACCTTACTCCTCCCTTCCTTTCTTGTCTTCTGCCTCAGTCTGAATGTCACCTGCCTTTCCCTGAGCTCCTGTGTCCCCCCCACTGTTGCTGTTGTTGTTAGGTGCCATCGAGTCGAGTCCTACTCATAGTGACCCTCATAGGGTTTTCAATGGCTGACTGTTTCGGGATTGCCTTGGGAGTGGGTTGCCACGTCCTTCTCCCACTTTGCGGTGCTGGGAATCAAACTCAGGACCTCAGAGACTGCAGAGCAGCGATCTACCAACTGAACTAAATCCCAGCCCCCCACACACACACTGTTAGCATATCTATAAATATGTTTCACAGTATTTCACTGATGTCTCCATTTTTATCATGAGCGTCAAAATACAAAACTCAGTATTCTCTATCATAAATATATTTTAAATTATTTTCAAAACTTTAAAAGTGTAATGTGTACATTTTCATGAGCTGTTCAAGAATGACATTACTAGAAGTTCCTTATGACAAAATCTACAAACTGGATGTAAGACACTTTTCTGCTGTGTTTTTCTGCAAAGACTAAGATTCTAAAAATGAACCTCCTATTTTATTTCAATATTCTTAGGGAAAGCTAGCACTTTTCATATGGGGGAGTCCTAGTCACCAGTGTGTGGCAGTTTTCAGACATCACATCACACCATTCACAAGATATTTGTGGCTTTGTGTTTCAGCCTAAATGTCAGAATTCAGCATTCAACTTCAGCCTTCAAGAAAGCAAGTTTTATATTTTTAGAGGGTTGATGTGAGGCTCATTGGACTTTAGGGGAAGATATTGGAAAATTACTTCTGAACCAACGTCCTCTGCATGGGGGACCTTATCTTGGAGGGAAAGTCTGGCCTGAGTGCAGTCCATGAGATTTCAGGTAAAAAATCGTCAGAAGCCAGAAGCAAACACCAAAGAAAGGAGGTTGGCTGTGGGTCAGTTCTGTGAGGCTGCAGACTCCCTTAGATGTCACCTCTGGCAGCACTACAAAGCAGGGACCCTCCTCCCCAAGCTTCAATTTGCATAAGCAGTATAGAAATCTGTCCAGAAATTGTCTAAGAATGTTTCTGTTCACTTACAAATTCTGGTTTGTAGTGTGGGTGAGAGGATATTAGGTAGAATTATACCTAATGCTCATAGAGGAAATTAAAAAGAGAATTGAGGCTGTGGATGCAGCTCAGTGGTAGAGTGCTTGGCTAGGATGCATGAGGCCCTGGGTTTGAGCCCCAGCACTGCAAAAGCAACAATAAATAAGTAAAAATAAAGAATGAATCTGTAACACTTGAAAGTCCCACGAGGGCCCTCATTGGGCCTGTCAAGGAGGTAGAGACAGTGCAGAGTTAGACGAGCAGAGTAATAGAGGCAGAACTGAAAGTTGAGAATCTTGTACAGACAGCATTGATGGTGCTGGGAAGAGAAAGAAAGGATCTTGTTAACATATTGCATTTTTGGGAGAAGCAACTTATGGAACTCCTCAATGCCCCTTATAATAGTTCAAAACAAAGTTAGGCATGGTGGCATACACCTGTAATCCCAACCCTTGAAAGGCCGAGGCAGGAGGATTGATGCAAGTTCAAGGTCAAAAAATAGTTCAAAACACTCTATGATCCCCCTTCCTCAAATGCAAGAAGTTTGTGATATTTGAAAACCAAAGAATGTGTTGTAACCTTCATTCCTGTGAATCCCAGTCGTACAAGAAGCTTTTATAATAGGGGAAGCAGAGAAGAAGAGTAGTTCTAATCCTCCATGTTTTGATGCAATAGTGGTGACTTTTTTTTTTTTTTTCCAGAAAATCCTTTGTAGGAGAGTTAGAACCAAGGCATTAGCTGGAAATTCTAAACAGCACTGTGCCCTTGTAGAGAGTCATTGCTGTGAAGGAGAGATGGCATTTTCATGCACTATTCCACACTTGAGACCTCTCTGTCTTTCATGTGCATCATTTTTATGAACTCTGTGGTGTTGATTCTTTTAATTAACTGCCTTTATGTCATGTCTAGTCTTCCCCATTTCAATATTAACTAAATCTTTACTTGTGTTGTTTTTTCTCTTATCCTTTTGCAGTTTCAATTTTCACATCTAGATCTTTTATTTATTTTTATATGAGGTAAGTTCTAACTCTTTTCCCCTTCCAGATAGCTTGTTGTTGATGAATTCTCTCAACATCATTTGTTGAATGAGTCAGTATTTCCCCACTAATTTGATGTCCACCTTCAAAATGCTACTTTCAAACCATCAGTACACTTACACAGCATACCTGATCAGGCCCCAGCCTTTATCAGTTTGGCTATCTATATTCTTGGCAAATTAACATTTTGTCCTTCTGCATGGCATCTTCTGGTATGCCAAGGGTTCAATTAAAGCAGCTTTGCCATCTTTCTCTATGCAGCACACTATAGTTGTTTAAACATTTTATTTTTCTTAAGTTTGATAAAAAATAATGAAAAAGTGAGAAAATCATGTGTTTTTTTTAAAAAAAAAAGCTCTTACAGCATATTTGAGATAAAGATTAGGAATCACTTACGTTGAAGAACCAGTGCTTACTGGACCTCAGCCCAGTGGTTAACTTAGAGTATGAATGTGGAGGACAAAAGCCAAATTAAACATTGACAGCAGAACACAGGCAATTGTGGGAATGGGTAATCCCACATACTTTAAAAGGAAAGGGACACTCTGGGCTGAAATGGTGCCAAGTGTCAGGTAGAGATAAGCTCCCCACACAAAACTGTGTGAAGGACACAGAGCTCTGGCCCATGCTACCAGCTGCTCTTCTCTGAGGTGCTGTTGATTCACCTCCAAGGGCAGCGTGTCCAGAGGAGAACCTGTGGCCAAACTCTCTCCTAGCTCCAAAACCCCAAACTGAAAACAACCCAAAAGAGAAAAAAGGCAAAACTCCACTCAATTATTTTTCGGGCTAGTTCCACAAGTCACTTGCCATGTGCTCTCTCTCGGCCCCATATACAAACCGTCATCACATCCAGCTGAGTTTCAACCAGCGAAATGAGTCTGAATCACTTTCTTTCCTGTCCGCTGCCTCCATAGCCACTCTGCTCCAGAATTCTTCATCTCATGCCAGAACCACGCAGTTAGCTCAGGGTCTGCCCACACCCATGCTAGTCTCCTGACTGCAGCCAGAATGATCTTTAAAAACTGCTGAGTCTGATCATTTCAGCACCTCACTGTTTACATCATGGCCACCATTTTTAATGGCCCACCTCAACTTTCATCCTTCTTCCCCTCAGGCTCCTCTCCTTCCTACAGGGAAAATCACCTGGGACATGTGCCTCTCCCAGTCCCAGAGGTAATTCACCCTCTTTAGTTCTGGGTCAGCCCTTCCTGTCCTCTCAGCTAAGGTCATGCCCAGTCTGTGCTTTCAAGATGTTGCCACTGCGTCTCCTTCCTTTGTAGCACAAGTCACCAGTGTGGAGTCAGCTGTGATCAATGTTGGCTTCCTCCACAGGACTACAGTCCGAGGATGTGCCAGGACCCATCCATTTTTGCTCACATGGTATTCCTGGGGACCGGCACAGAGGAAGTTCCCATAAATGCTCGTGGAATGTTGTTGTTTGCCCTATTGTCAGCCTAGCCTGTGACAAACAGGATTTCATAAAAGATTTGTTTATATTTTAATACAGGTAACATTGGCTCCAAATCACTTTTATTTTGATTTTTGTTTATACATTTAATATACCATATTAATAAATTCTCCTTCCATGTAACATTACCTGTTGCCTTTGGAGTGTTGGTCTCACTTGGGATCTGACTGTAGAATTGCATAAGCTAAAACTCTTAGGAGATGATAGGATCCATCAGCCCATGTTTCTGGTTGACTGTGTGCCTCTACCCTGCCTGCTTAGGTAGTGCTCAGGATGTTTGTCAGCTTGTTTATTATATATTATTTTCATTTGAAAAGCATGTGACCATAATATACAATTTTGTGAGAAAAGTAAAACAAAACAAAAAAAATCATGCTTGTACTGCCAGTCAAACTCAACTTCTGTTACCATTTCAGTGTATTACCTTTAGGGTCCTCCTGCCCTAGTGCTGGGAGAGAACCCAGGGCCGTGTACATTGTTAACATTGCCATAATCACAATGTATATAAAATTTTGTGTCCTCCTAAATATCTTACTGTTGATTGACCAAAGTGTCCTATTATAAGCAACATGGTAGATGAGCCTAAATCATTCCATTCAATTCAGTAAGCACTGGAGAAACATACTGTGCTAGGTGCCATTCCATATGCCTAACACCATTCAGAGGAAATACACAGGTTTTGTCCCTTGACCATGTAGTAATAGAATACCACAGTTATGAAGCTTTTAGTGGTATTTTTATGGCACAGATATATTTTGTAGCAGAAGGTATAAGCAAGACTTTTCTCCATTTGTTTAATAGGTTCTTTCCTCCTTTTTGCAAATTGATGAGGACTTACTCCATGCCAGGCACGAGGCTATGTCCTAGAGATTCAGCAATGAGTGAAAGTCCCCACATTCTGGTGGGAGAACACCCCCCCCCCAAAAGAAAGAATGAATGAATGAATGAATGAGTCAGGTGATAAATTGAAAAAGAAAACCTTCAGGTGAGAGGGATGCATAAGTGGGTGGGGAGGGCTTCTCTCCTAGGTTGGGGATGCTCTCTGGGTGGTGACACTTGAGCCTAGACCCAACTGGAGTGAGGACAGAGCTGAACAGCCAACAGGGGGAGCATTTTTCACAGCAGAGGGATCAGCAGATACCAAAGCCCTGTGCTTAGAGTGTGATTTGTATTTTTGAGCAATAGCAGCAGCAGAGATGGGCAGGTAGCAGCCAAGGTCAGTGCGCTAGTGGGTGGGGGTCTTACCGACCAAGGTGTGGCCTCAGCTTCCTTTTCCCACATGCAGTGGGAAGCAGTGGGCGATGACCTGGTCTGACTCAGTCTGACTTCTGCCTTAAAAGAACCACTTCATCCCCAGCCTTTTCTGTTCTTCTGCTAAGGCAGTTCCCACCTTCATCACCTCTGCATGAGTGACCTTGTTCTGGAGCTTATAGACACATGCGCCATGTACTCATAACAGAAAGCACTCGTTCCTCCTCATAAAAATGCAGGTAGATAGTGGGCCATATTCTGGGGTATCACAGAATCAGATTTGGTCATTGCTGTTCCAAGGGACCAGGCATCTTGCACGTAGCTGAAAAACTATGTAACCTTAATATCTGATTTCTTGGTCTTTTGCTCTTGTGAGACAATTGTTGCTCTCTGAAAATAATGACCAAATATATATTTCAAATTGCACAAAAACACTTCACCTAGTAACGCTCCTGTCAGGCCAGAGTTGGTAAGCACACTTCAACCTCTCACTATCCAGGAACCAGCTTTTTTATGTTTTAGTTTTTGGTTGACATGGGGGGGTAGCCTAATTATAATCTTCCCTCACTTGCTTTCTAGTTAGATCTGTCACATGCCAAAGTTAGATCCCATTAGTAGGCTTAAAACATTTATTTCTGAAAGAACAAGCAGTCACAGGTTGCTCAGGGTAATTGATTTCTTTTGTTTTCCTTCTTGTTACAGGAGGCAACGTCACGGCTTTCCCAGACTGGGAGAAAAATATGGAATGTGTTTTACCGCTGACTGAACACAACTCAATGAACTGTACTGACAGTAGTTTGAAAACCAGCAGTTAGCAGTTTGTTCAGGCTCCAACATTGTCCAGCACTTTCCAGAGCAAACTCACTGTTTACAAGAACTCTTGGTCTTACAAAGTTAATAACCTCAAGCTTTGTTTATTTAAAATATTTCTGCAAAAGAAAAGTCCCCGGAGCCCATTTTCCAAAATGGCCATGGATGAATATTTGTGGATGGTCATTTTGGGTTTTATCATAGCTTTCATCTTGGCATTTTCTGTTGGTGCAAATGATGTCGCCAATTCCTTCGGTACTGCTGTGGGCTCTGGCGTGGTAACCTTGAGGCAGGCATGCATTCTGGCTTCAATATTTGAAACCACTGGCTCTGTGTTATTAGGAGCCAAAGTAGGAGAGACTATCCGAAAAGGCATCATTGATGTGAACCTATACAATGAGACTGTAGAAACACTCATGGCTGGGGAAGTGAGTGCCATGGTTGGTGAGTAATTGTCATCTCCACACCACGGCAGGGGTCCCCGTACCTGCCTCTGTTACCTTTGCCACTTCCAGAAGTATGATCTTTGCTTTAGCTTTTCAGAAAACAGTTTGATATTTCATATTTATTATGCAATTCTCAGTCTTTGCACTTCAATTTGATTATGGTTTTTAAAAGTGTTTAAACATCAAATGAACATTTATTTTCACAAATTTTATCAATTTTGGTGGTTAAAATACCACCAAAGTGAATACTAATTGTGGAATAGCACTTCATTGTTTTGGAGTTGTTTGAAAGTTATTTTAAAAAGCCATATGCCTTAGTGATTGTGTTTTAAATTTTTACTTGTGAAATTTACTTGCAGATTGATTTATCTTTTTCTTATTAAGTTTCATCAGCTGGGATGCAATGTGAATGTCAAAAAGCAATACTTAGGTAGTAGGTGTGTGGTTGAGTGCTTGCCTAGCACACACAATGCCCTCCGTTCAACCCTTAGCACCATGAAAACATATATTATGTATACATGCTCATATAGACTTGGGAGAGGGACTGGGGCTCAGTGGCAGAATGTGTGCTTAGCATGCACAAGGCCCTGTTCGATCCCCAGCATCAACAAACAACAACAAAAAACCCCAATATTTCTTAATTTAACCTCCATATTCTCCGTTTAAGTTCTAGAGCTGTAACCAAATGAATCTTAATCAAGTGCTTAAGTTTCAAGAAATTCTGGTCTTCTGTGTTATTTATAACCCTTTGGATGGATTTGGTTCTGATTTTCTGATTCTGCCTCTGGGAGCTCCATTTATGTGCTCTCCTTTCTGGCCAAAAGATAATTTGTGTGTCACCTGTGTCTAGACCCACCTTTTACTGGCACCTTTAAGTTGTCGCAATGGAGCATTGACGTGAATGAACTGTACTAATGACAGACTGGCTGGCTGGACAGTGTGATTTCTCCATTGCCCACAGTGGCCATAGACAGAAAGCACCAAAGGGGGCTTTCCTTACTGCCCTTGTGAACAGTTGAAGGAGAATTCCAGGCAGGAGTCACCAAGTACAGCCAGTAGGACTCTGCCTCTGCTTGCCTCTAGATAGAGGTGACATCATAGCAGACAGCTAATCTGTCTGGGTAATGTTGAGCAAGGCAAAATGCTGATGTACCAAGAACACAGCCACATTCCACAGGCCCCTCATTATTTGTAGAGTCATGGCATTCCTTAAGCACCCTGAGCCTGGAGGGTGTTTGCGAGAAGTCAACCTGCAATCTTTCTGTTATAGCAAGTTAGTTTGAGAAGTCATTGTGGGCACCTGACCTATGTGCTAAGGTGCCTGCTAACATATGCCACAGTTTCTATTTCTCAACATTTTATGTTGTACAGATGTAAGGTTCAAGTTTGCTTTAATCCCAATAGCTATTGTAATTTGAATTTTATTTCACTTAACATATATTTCTCAGCATAGTCAGATACAATTGAAATTTCCCTTAGAAAAATAGCCATTACTTGTAAAAGTCACCCTTGATAGTCATGATAGATACCTGTAGTTTAATCATATCAAACTGAAATTGAGATTTTTCTCATCAAGATAATATGGGCAAGATATACAGAAAGTATGAGAGAAATAAAGGAAAACACTGGCAAAGTTCAATCCTAACTGGAGGTTTTCCCTCTTGTTGGGCAAAGCTTTTGAGGAATGACTGTGCTTATAAAGGAGACTTGTCAGTGATGCTTCTTCGAAGACTAGAATTAGAAAGTTCTGGAAACCCAGTTTCGTGTCCCCGCTAAATTATTGTAGAATCAATTTAATTTGTCCAGTTGTCAGTTTTCCCACCCTGGCATTTGGCTCTTTACTGAAAGAATGAAGGATTCTTACCTCAACTAGAGTTTGAGTTGACCAACGTAATTTGAGGTTTTGCTTGAATAACATAATTGTTTGTTTTGGTTTCTTTCTTCTTCTTCCTCTTTTTTGTTCTTTCTTTCTTTTTGGTGTGTGGTTAGATGAATCTAAAACCCTTGTTAGGAATCTGTATGAGTTACCTAGATTTTTTAAATCAAATTCCTTACAAATAAGAACCATGCAAATTTAAGCTGGTGATATAATTATTGGCCCAAACCAAAGCTCATTCTCTTCAGATTCCTGATTCTCCCCGTCTTCCTCTTCTAAATTCTACCTCCAGTTTTTCTTCTTCCTCTTGCCCTGACCTCTTATTATATTGTACTTTCTCTCTTTTTTTCTTAGTAACTTCTCCCTAGCCCCATGGGCCTCCATGCTTTCCCATTGCTGTGGAGGTGGTTAGGGGTGGTCCAGTTGAGCCCTACTTATAGAGACCCTCATAGGGATTTTAATGGCTGATTGTTTCAGGATTGCTTCTGGAGTGGATTGTCACATCCTTCTCCCATTTTCTGCAGTGCTGGGGATTGGAACCTAGGTCCTCAGAGAGTGCAGAACAGCGCTCTACCAACTGACTTAAACCTCAGCGCCAGTGCTTTCCATAGTATTGTGTTAAAGTTGATCAGGTAGAAGAAATTATAAATGTCATGTAAACCTCCTGAACAAGCCACCTTTTGAGACTGTCACTCAGCCCTAAAGCAAGTCAGTCCTCTTTGCATGAAACCGTCAAAGGCTCCAAAGGCCTCCCAAGAAGTCAGACCTCAGCATCTTCTCATGGCTTCCCCACCACAGTGGAAAAAAGCCTTCCCTCCAGCCACTAAGAGTGCTGCACTATCCTCTGAAACTCCTCCGCCCCAGAATGCGAGCTTCCCAGGCCTGCTAGCCCTCCACGCTGGTGCTGCCACCACCCCTTGCCATCTCCCCCACCAGCCCAAGAACTTTTTGCCCCAGAGGTGCCTGGCTCCCTTCCACAGGATTCATAAGGCACCTCACTGCATACTCCGTCCCTTGCCTCTTGATAGAGCACCATTACCCGAGAGTATCTGAGACCCCTGTTCCCCAGCATTTCCTGAGAGGAGGAGGCCCTCACTCGCTGCCCAGGCCCCCTTCTCCTTCCTCCTACCCACACTCTCCTTCCCTGGAACCCGTCCACATGAACCTCACAAAGTCAGCCAGAGAGAGGATGGCAGCGTTCAGAAGGGCAGGTCTCCTAGTCTGTGTGCAGTCGGTGAGTTTATACCATTCCCCTACATCACCAGATGATTGTAATTTTTTTTTTTTTTTTGGTGGTACTGGGGGTTGAACCCAAGGCCTCACGCTTGCATGCTGTGCAAGTGTTGGACCACTGAGCTGCCACCTCCAGCCCATTTTTTTTTTTTACTTTTTGAGACAGGGTCTCACTAAGTGATGCAGACTGCCTCTGGTCTCAAACTTGCAATCCTCCTGCCTCCGCCTCCGGAGCCGCTGGGATTACAGGCATGCACCACCGCACCCGGCTTCAAGATGATTTTAATTTTTGTAAGAATATTATTGACTGTAGCCGTACAGTGGCGTCTGATCCCGTCAGATCTCGGAAGCTAAGCAGGGTGAAGCCTGGTTAGTACTTGGATGGGAGACCTCCTGGGAACACCAGGTGCTGCATGGCTTGGGAGAAGGACCCAGCAACCCACTCCCAAAAAGCAATCCGCCATTGAAAACCCTATGAATAGCAGAGAAGCACTAACAATACTGTTTTGCATGTTGTATGTAGGATCACTATGAGTTGGACCCCAACTCCATGGTATCTAACAACAGCAAGAAGAATATTATTCAGTTTATGTTTTTATGCTATGGTTCTGGGCTAGGAAACATGCTCCCAACTGGCCTTTTTTTTTGGGGGGGGGGGTACTTCAGGTTTGAACCCAGGGCCTCATACATGCTTTGCAAGTGCTCTACCACTGAGCTACACCCCTAGCCCAGTTTTTAAATGTTGAGATAGGTTCTCTCAATGTTACACACACTGCCTCTGGCCTCAAACCTGTGATTCTCCGGCCATTGCCTCTGAGTTACTGGGATTACAGGCCAGTGCCACTGTGCCCAGCTTCTGGCTTTATTTTTATAGCAGTCAATCCCTATGAAGCCCAGGGCTTGGAGGTGAGGGCTATGGAACTGTCCAGGTGAAGCCAGGGAACGGCCATGGAGCCTGTCACCTTTGTGCAGCACAAGCCTGGCCATTTTTTGCCAGCCCAGGCCTTGGGGATACATAGAGGGTCACAGCCAGCCTCAGCTCAAAGGTCACCATGCCTGGCCTCTGCTGGAGCAGCTGTCCACCTTGTCTCACAAACTGAGACCCATGTGGCCATAAATGACCCTTCGGTAACTCAGATATCTTTGAAGAAGATGCCAGGGATCTACTTAAAGGTGCTGCTGCTGCCCAGCAACCAGGTTGCCAGAATTAACACTGGGCTTAATAATGTGCCTCCTTATCAGCCAGACCCTTTGTTCCCATACACTTCTGTACAAGCTTTCAACAATTGCTCCTGAAAGTGATCTCTCCCAGCTGATGCTTTTAATACTCCTTGCAAAATCTGATCTGCTTATGAAAATATCTGGAGTGAACCGTAGCCTAGAAAAACACTAAGCCTAGAAAAGAGTGGTGGGCGGAGGAAAAAGGGACACAAAGCCAAACCAGGGTTCCCAACATTCCAAGCAGTATTGGAGAGCAGATGCCCAACTTTGGGTTAAACATCACAGCTATTTTTCACATGGGACGGGAAAATCAAAAGCAATATGGTATTTTGCTCTCCTATGTAGACTAATGTGATACAATTTCCAGCCCTCCTTGTTATATGAATTTAAGGTGTAACAATAACAGCACTTTCCCCCAATAGGTTGCTTTTCTTATCTTTCTATGTCCAGTAGAGTCTTGAATCTCTTATTTAGTTCTGGCCCGACTTCACACCAGAGCATGCTTGTCACCAGCATCCTCACTTGTGTGACAAAGGTGGTTAATGACTGGCTTCAGGAGTCTTTTAGGTACAACATCATTATTACTTTCCTGTTAAGAAGGGATAATCATTCCTTCAAGTTAATTGAGTGTTTTTTTTGTCAGGACTTTAGCACTTCGTAAAGAAATAATCCATAGAAACTAAACCCAGAGAGATGTTGTTATGTTGTTGTTGTTGTTAGGTGCCATCGAGTTGGTATCTGACTCATAGCGACCCTCATAGGGTTTTCAATGGCTGACTGTTTCAGGATTGCCTTGGGAGTGGGTTGCCAGGTCCTTCTCCCATTTTTGCGGTGCTGGGAATTGAACTCGGGACCTCAGAGACTGCAGCACAGCGCTCTACCAACTCAGCTAAATCCCAGCCCAGATGTTGTTATAGAGAACAATAATTTGAATTTCTTCCCTAGATAGCCAAGACTCTATATTTCATACCTGATTTTTTTTTTCATCTTTCCATCTATAGGTTCAGCTGTTTGGCAGCTGATAGCATCCTTCCTGAGACTTCCAATCTCAGGAACTCACTGTATAGTTGGTGCAACTATAGGATTCTCACTGGTTGCAATTGGTACAAAAGGCGTGCAGTGGATGGAGCTTGTCAAGATTGGTAATTGCCATTTTCTTTTACCTATAAGAAGGAAAGTTTACCTTTTCTAGAGTAAGTTTTATTAAAAGTTACCTTTATAATGTGTTTGTTCCTTCAAATGTTTAAGGTTTAGAAGACCTATATTAATAGGTAATGCATTTTCCCTTAAAATTTCTGTTAATGGGGATTGGAAGCTGTTAGGTGTCAGACAGTCTTTAACTCCACTATTTTAAAATGTTACATCATCATCCACCTTTGAAAAATCAATATCTATTTCTTCTTCCCAAGCTGTAATTCATTTGGTTGAAATCAGTCCAGAAGTCAGAGAAGGACTAGACCCAAGTAAGGAAAACGCCTTGAATCCAGGAGTCAGCATTCATAGTCATGGCCCATGGGTAGAAACACTCAGATTCTTTCCTGGCTGTGGGCCTGGTCCAGCAGCTTTTGTCCTGTCTCTGAAATCCACTCCACCCAGTGTGAAAAATACTCTTTTATCTGGGAGCGGTAGCGCATGCCTGTAATCCCAGCGGCTCAGGAGGTGGAGGTAGGAGGATCGCAAGTTCGAGACCAGAGGCAGTCTGCGTAACTTAGAGAGACCCTGTCTCAAAAAGTTAAAAAAAAAAAAGTGGGCTGGGGGCGCAAGTCAGTGGTCCAGCACTTGCAGAGCATGTAGGCATGAGGCCCTGGGTTCAACCCCCAGTACCAGAAAAAAAAAAAAACTCTTTTGCCCCAACTTCATCTTCTTGATTGCTCATTTTTTTTCTGGAGCCATGTGACCTCAGGAGCCATAGGATCCCTGCCCTGACAAGCAGGGACGCAGACCACCAGGAAAATACCTCACAATCTCAGCTGCTGCAACAGTGGTTTTCCACTCACTTGGCACGTTAGGACTACCTGGGGGGCAGTTTAAAACCCCCAGCGCCCAGGCCTTTAACTCAGTCAGAATTCTAGGGGTGGAGCTAGGGCATAACTGGGTTTTGAAAACTCCCCAGATGGTTCCAAATTGCAGCCCGGGTTGGGAACTGCTAGGCCAGAGGCTGTAGCCAGGTCTCCAGTTGCTAGATGTCGGCAGTGAAGAATCAGGCTGGACTCAGAAAAGGAAGTAACCTGACTGTGGGACCAAGCAACAGGTCTCCACAGGTCCTGAGAAGAAAAGCAGGTGAAAGGGCTCAGTGGGAACTGAAGGAAGCTGCCTTCTAAGGCTAGAGCTTGGGGGGACAGGGTCCTCCCTGCCCTGGCAGGGTGACCAGTGATACCTGGCTCTGTTTGTGTTTAAGTAGAGTGGGTAAAGTCAGGAGAGGTTCTGAGCTATGGTAAACAATTCTGGGAATATGTATGAATGTATACAGTACATATTGGTTATCACTGTGTTATGTGGATATGACCACAATTGTGTGTGAATTTTAATGTCAGATTTTCTTCTAACCATTCAGTTGCTTCTTGGTTCATATCTCCACTCTTGTCTGGCTTCATGTCTGGTGTGCTATTTGTTCTGATCAGACTATTCATCTTAAAAAAGGTAAGAGAGACTGTTATTTCTTATTAAAGTTTATAACTATTTTCTTTCTACCCAGTAGAAATTCAGAGGGTCAGAGGGAGAATTGTGTTTACGGTATTAATGCACAGCCTCCTGGTGTTAGAATTAGATATTGTTATAACGAGCCAGAACAAGCTACTTGAGGTACCTGGGCTCCCTCAGAAACCATCACTGCACATGTTGCTCCTTGGCTGTGATTTAGTTCATTAGCCAACACTCCCAGGAATTGTGCACAGACCTTTAACAGGAAAGGTAATTATTTCCTGGATATTAAACAGAATAGACTGAGATGGAGTAAGAAGTTGGCTAGCATTAAAAACAGCTACACAATAGGTACCTTCCTGATCTTTTAATGGAGAAAGAAAGCTCAAAACACTAATTTGAGAGAAGGATAAAAAAAGGAAATAGACTTATAGGGGATCCATTTTATCTAAAAAATAAAATTAAATTAAAATTAGAGCTTACCAAGATGAGTATTTTGGGGGAAAACTTGTCATTTTTTTACTTGACTTTCAAGGGGCTATTGCAATCTTTTTCCTTTTTTTTTTTAACATTTATTTTATTTCTTAATTCACATATAATATTTTTACTTATTAATGGGGTAGAGTGTATAAACAAGGTAATTAGCATTTTCATTTCCTAAAATATTATTTCCATGTATTGGGAACCTTCAAACTCTTCTCTTCTCGCTATTTTTAAATGTATAATGAATTACTGTGGACTATAATTGTCCTGTTGTGCTATCCAACATTAGAACTGTGGGCTAGTTGGTTTTGCATCCCTGTGACAAAAAAAAAAAAAAAAAAAGGGAGATAAACAACTTAAGAGGAAGGAACTTATTCTTGCTCATGGTTTCAGAGGCTTCAGTCCATGCCTCTTGGCCCTCTTGGTTGGGCCTGTGGTGTTAGGGTGCATCATGGTGGGAGTGCATGTGGCACAGAAGACCTGTTCACTTCATGGTGGCTGGGAAGCAAAGAGAGAAGTGGAGGGGGCGGGATTCTGCTGTCCTCTTTAAGGGCCCACCCCCCAGTGACCTCACTTCCTTCCACCAGGCCCCACCCCCTACGAGCTCCACCTCCTGGTGAGTGCCATGGCTGGGCCTTAAACGCCTGAGGTTTTGGAAACATTCACTAACTACACTGCAGCAAACTACTTCCCTATCTAACTCTATTCATACTCATTATCCATATTTTCTCTATTCTTCACTCTCCTCGTCCTTCCTACCCAATAGTTACCTCCATTCTACTCTCCACTTGAATGTGATCAACTTTTTTATTCCACAAATAACTGAGAACAGGCAGGACTTCTCTATGCCTGGCTTATTGCCATTAACATTGTGTCCTCTAGTTCTATCCATATTACTGAAAAATGATAAGATTTCATCCTTTGTTACAGCTAAATAATATTCTATTATTTATGTATATGTATGTATATATATTGTATATATGTGTGTGAGTGTATATATATATATTTGAATTTTTTAATCCATTCATCTGACCTTGGACATCTTGGTTGATTTGTTGCAGTATTTTAAAAGTGGTAAAACCTACCTTTCATTGTTACACTAATCTTATCTTATTCATTGTTTTGCTTCCTGCTATTTTCAGTTACCCATGGCCAACCATGATTTGCAAATATTAAATGGAAAATTCTGCAAAAATGGGAGAAGGACCTGGCAATCCACTCCCAAGGCAATCCCAAAACAGCCATTGAAAACCCTATAAGGGTCGCTGTGAGTCAGGTACTGACTCGACAGCACCTAAGAACAACAACAACAACATGGCCAACCATGATTTGCAAATATTAAATGGAAAAGTCCCAAAATAAGCAATTCATAAGTTTCACATTGCATGCCAGTCTAAGTACTATGATGAAATCTCTCATGGTTCTGCTCCATCCTGCCTGGGGTGTGAGTCACACCTTTGCCCAGCATATCCATGCTGTATTCAGTAACCACCCATTGGTCACTTGGTAGCCATCAGCAAACCAACTAGCAGTATCTTAAAGCTGGTATTCAAGTAACTCTTAGAAGAAGCCCAATGCCATGTCACCCTGCTTACCTTCATCCCATCACAGAGGCAGTATATGACCTTCTGTTATTCTAAGAGAAAGAAGGGTGAATATGGTAGATAAGGTATTTTGAGAAAGACCACATTCACATGATTTTAATCACAGTATATTATTATAATTGTTCTATTTTATTAATGGTCACTATTAATCTCATTCTGTGCCTAGTTTATAAATTAAACTTTGTCATAGGTATATAAGTATAGAAAAAATCATAGTATATATAGGATTTGATGCTACCCACAGTTTCATGGGGGCTGGGATTTAGCTCAGTTGGTAGAGCGCTGTGCTGCAGTCTCTGAGGTCCCAAGTTCAATTCCCAACACTGCAAAAATGGGAGAAGGACCTAGCAATCCACTCCCAAGGCAATCCCGAAACAGTCAGCCATTGAAAACCCTATGAGGGTCGATATGAGTCAGATACCGACTCGACAGCACCTAACAACAACAACAGTTTCATGGGGACCCTGTGGATGGGGTCTCAGCACACACCCAGCATATTAGCATGCGCTTTCCTCAAGCTGTATATTGTTTAAAAATACAGATCTTTTTTCTTTTTCCTTTTTTTCCCTCCTTTTTTGCAGTACTGGGCGGGTCAAACCTAGGCGTAATACATGCTAGGCCAGTGCTCTACTACTGAGCTCCACCCACAGCCCAGTTTTTATTTTTATTTTGAGACAGAGTGTTGCTCAGTTACAGAGGCTGCTTCTGACCTCAAACTTGCAATCCTCCTGCCTCTGCCTCCCAGTTGCTGGGGTTACGAGTTTGAGCCATCACACCCAGCTAAAGATACAGCTCTTCATTCTTAGCATTGCCTAGTAATCTACTGAAGGGCTCACTGTCGTGAATAGATACAACTCCCCATCATCATTTCTCACCTTTCTTGTGCTGGGCCCCTCAGTGGGCACCCTGATGTCTGTTTACATGGGAAGGTGCCCCACCCTTTACCTGCCAGCCTGGAACCTGCCTTTACCTGGAAGGCTCCTAGTCAGCCTTGGGGGGTCACCTCCTAGTGGCCTCCTGCACCACAGCCTCTGGTTGGCTACTCTTCTCTCCTTTCATGTGGCACTCAGAGCCTTGTGCAGTGGTTTATTTCTTGCTTACTTGCCTGCTTGCTGTTTAACTACACAATCTGTCAGCGTGGAAACGATGACTTTCGTGGCCACTTCTGTTTTCCAGTGTCCACCCTTGTATGTGGCCCTTTGTTAAATATTTGCTAAGAAGAAAGGAGGGGCGGTTGTTTGGGATGGTAACAGATGATGAACGGATGGATGGAAAGGAGAGAGAAATGAGGGAAGAAAGGAGAAGGTCTTCATGAGACATTGGTCATTCCAGTATTAAGAGTAAGTTATTGCTGGGTGCGGCAGCTCACGCCTGTCATCCCAGCAACTTGGGAGGCAGAGGCAGGAGGATCACAAGTTCAAGGCCAGAAGCAACCTGTGCATCTTAGGTCCTGACTCAAAAGTAAAAAATGGGTTGCAGGGTGCAGCTCAGCAGTAGAGTGATTGCAAAGCATGTATGAGGTTCTGGGTTCAACTCCCCAGTCCCAGCAAATACAAAAAAGGAGTAGGCTATTTGGGCTGGGAGTGTGGCTCAGTGATAGAGCACTTGTCTAGCATGTGTGAGGCCCTGGATCCATCCCCAGCACCACACACACACACACACACACACACACACACACACTATGTTATCTGAATAGCAGGGTGATTCAATTAAAGAACACAAATCCAGGACTACTCACCTTAACAAGTGACTGCTCAGGAGTGTTTGGACAGCTATTGCCCCAAGAAAATAATGCTTTGGAGGCCAGGGCAGCAGGCCCTGAGCAGCCAGGCGCTTGTCTCCTGGTCATTCTGGGTCTTTTTTGTGCAGCACGTGGCAGGTTGGCAGGCTGGCTGGGGTCTCACCCCTGTAAGCCTCCTGGTCTTTATGTTTGCTTCTCTTGCCCCTTGTCACCTGCAGTGCTAAGGCTCTCATGCACTAGCATCACTTTCTCCCCTGCACTTCCGGTCCCTAAGGTCCCTAAGCCTCACCATGGCTCACCACTCACCTCTTAACAAGTGCCGATGCCAACTCAAGGCCTTGGTCAGTAAGTCCTTGATGAGTTCCGCTCTTCCCCAGCACCCTGCAGGTCCCCATGTTTGCACTGTGTATAGCTATCCAAGATCCTCTCTGCTTATCTCCAGAGCTCTCTCAGTTTTTAACCCTAATTTTCCTGTGATCTTGCTAGGTGGCATGTTCATCTAAATGTGCAAGAATGTCTTATGTGACTGTTAGAAATGAATCCCTTTTTGAAATATATAAGTAACATTTTTATGCCAGTGTGGTGTTGAGGAGTTCCTGGCCCAAGTTACTGCCTCACAATCCTCTACAGCTCTGCTTAAAATGCATTTGTAACAGTTTCTCAGAAGTGATTGAACCTGTGCGGGGGTAGAGCTCAGTGGTAGAGCATTTGACCTCAGAAGTCACAGAAGTGATTTAACCTCAGACATGCACGGTACTGTTCTTGTTGATGTGCTGAATTCAGGGAATGTCACAGCAGAAGCCTGAAGTTGTAAAAAAGCAATTTATTGGACAAAAGCAATTTATTGGACAAAGAACCCACAGTTCTTTTTAACTTTTAATAGTTGAAGGTTCGGGCTGGGATTTAGCTCAGTGGGTAGAGCGCTGAGCTGCAGTCTCTGAGGCCCTGAGTTCAATTCCCAGCACCACAAAAATGGGAGAAGGGCCTGGCAATCCACTCCCAAGGCAATCCCGAAGCACTCAGCCATTGAAAACCTTGCGAGGGTCGCTATGAGTCGGATACTGACTCGACGGCACCTAACAACAACAACAAGTTGAAGGTTCAGTGCCTTATGAAAAGATTTTGAAAGTACTAACACATGGAGAAGTATTTGCTTTATATACTTTAATGTAGCTAAGATGTATCCTACCATACCGTCAGGTAAAATCTAGTGTTGAGGCAGTGATGTGCAAGTCATTGACTCTCCCGGGGATTCCTTAGTTTATAGGTGCTAAACAGTTGTTGAATATAGACTTTTCGGGGGCAAACATGAGCTCCGCAAGAGGAGAGAGCCCTCATCCTGGAAGAAGCAGGTGCCCAGCCCTGGGCTTCCATCCCCTAGCACAGACCTCCCCTGACAGTTCTGTTCCTGAGGCTAGTGCCAGCTCATGTGAGTCCAGTACTCTACTGTGTCTGCTGGTCCCCAAAGTGGGCTCTGAAACTGCATTTGGGTAGACGAGAGGATCTCATGACCCTCCCATGGATGCCAGCAGATTGGGACCAGTAGCCCACGTGGTTGGGAAGCCTTCCTGTAACACTACCTCATGTCATTTGCCTGTGCTGCCTCCAGATGCTGAGTCCTGACCTCCCACTTTATCTCATTGTCACACAGGAGGATCCCGTTCCCAATGGCCTCCGGGCACTTCCTCTGTTCTATGCTGCTACTATCGCAATAAATGTCTTTTCCATCATGTACACAGGAGCACCAGGTAAGACCCCTGTAGGAGCTCAGCTCTGCCGGTAAGGTGCATCATCCTCCAATGGTTCTGCTGTGCTCCAAGCTGGCACTGGTGTCAACAAATCTAAAAAGGTCCCTACAGAGTACTAAAAAGAGTAGTAAATGCATC
Source organism: Pedetes capensis (assembly GCA_007922755.1). NCBI lineage: Eukaryota > Metazoa > Chordata > Mammalia > Rodentia > Pedetidae > Pedetes > Pedetes capensis. The sequence goes on from VMDO01000987.1 coordinate 122,916, forward strand.
TGCTTGTTTTAAATGCCAAAGAGATATGTGAAATACAAAGGCAACAGACCTTCAAGTTAAAAAAATAAGTCCCCACTCTGCCCTTTATCCAGCCTTAACAGTTTGCTGAATCTCTCTGAGTCTCGGGGCTGATCTAGCTGTACACATCCGTTGAGCGGGAGGGTCAGGAGCAGGATGTGGCATAGGCAGTGCTGCACAGGGGAATGGCAGCATCCTTGGTCAGGGATGCAGGATGTAATGCCGAGTGACTTGGGAGTGATGTGTACCCATGAATGCAGGAGTCCCCTTTCATCAGATCAGTTAATCAGCGGCTAAAAGCCAGCATGGAAACCAGTAATAATTTTCTTTTAGGAATTTCTCTTTTTCTTCCTACTCTGATGGTTTTTCATCTTTTTATTATGCATTAGGGTTTGTGTTTTGGGTTTTTTGCAGGGGAGAATGGTTAAAAATTCTTCTATATTCTGAATAGGAAAGGAGAGAAACCCATGTATTCTTATTTACACACATTTCAATGTTGAGGAACTGGTAATGTTCTATTGAGTATCTACATGCCAGACACAGTGGCACATGCTGTAATCCTAGAGATTTAGGAGGTGGAGGCAGGAGGATCATAAGTTTAAGGCCAGGGGAACCCTGCTCAACTTAGCAAGACCCTGTCTCAAAATTTAAAAATTGAAAAGGGTTGGGAGTGCAGCTCAGTGGTCTAACACTTGCCTAGCATGCACAAGGCCCGGAGTTCAACTTCCAATACTTCCAAAAAAAAGTCCCTATGCATATTTTAGTAGAGTGATCCCTCCTGTTTCCCTGTGAGATGGACTTCCTATGGCCAGATCCCAACTATACCTACAGCTGTGGGGATTTGGAATCAGCAGATACCTTTGCATTATTTCTCATCTTATTGTGTGGATGAAGATTTGATTCTTGGCCATATCTGACAGAAGAAAAAAAATCTCTGCTCAAAAGATAAAATTTCTGGGCTCAAGACATAGCTTAGTGGTGGGCAGTTGGGGGAAAAAAATCTGCTAAATGGCCTATTACATTACCCCTGAAAAGTTCCATCTTCCAAAATGGGAGGAAATGCTTATGCATTTCTCCAATTAGATTTTCTCAGTATAATTTTGCCTGATTTCATTTTACTGGACATATCTAATTATATTTTGTATACTTTGGTACTGGGAATATAAAATTTTTTCTGAATAGCTCTTAGCATTTTGTAGCTGGTGCCTTGGTGTCTCTGCCGCATTGGAAATGCTGATCTGAAAGGTGTGAATGCTGTGAGCAGCCCCTGACTCTGAGAGATTTCAAGGGCAGGGACAGGGGCAGACAGGGGCACCTGCTGCGGGGAGGTAGAGGAGAAGCACGAGCTGAATATCAGAGTGACCGGGAGAGAGCTCACAGCAGCCTGTTGTCCTTGCAGGTGTTAGAATTCCTGGCCACAGACTTTTGAAGTGTCCCATGATAAATGTGAAAAGAAAAACCAGAGGCCGAGAAAAGCTAGTTCCATGCCATGGAGCTAACCATACTACTGAATGTGCAAATCCCCATACCTGGGAGGCCCTGGAATGCCCTGTGAACTATAGCAGAGACAGATCTTCATCTATAATCTCCCTGCGCATGCATCCTTGTTCTTAATTTCACGTAGGCCCTTAGAGCTCAAGTTAGGTGACACACAGCAGCCTCCATAGCCACACCTGCTGGTTAGTGATTTAAAGGCCTGGGCTAGGCTTGTGACAGCTCAGCTGAGAGCACATGCTTAGCCTGCATGAGGCCCTGGGCTCCACCCCCAGCACTGCACCCCAGGGGTGGGGAAACTGAGCTACCACAGGCTGATGTTGCCTTTTGTAATGTCAAGTCCTGGAAAAAGGAATTGGTACAGATCAGGGTGATTGCTTTTTGTTTCTGCATTTCCTCTCTTTCTTCCCTCTATTCTGGCTTCCTGGTTCCTCTTCCAAATTTCAGAAGATAACTATTTTTTTTTCCTTGTGTAAAAATTTGAGTTTATCTGTACTTGACCTGTCTTTTCTCTCTCTTCTTTTTCTCTTCATCTTTTTGTTGTAGTTTCTTGCACATTTGCTCTATGGGCCATCTTACTGAGAGAGTAAATCATTCTAGGGAAGGTCATGCAATCCAATGGCTAGGAACCTGTTGTTGTTATTGTTAGGTGCTGCTGAGTCAGGTCTGACTCACAGCAACCCTGTGTACAACAGGATGAAACACTCCCCAACACTGTGCCACGCCTGGATGTTTGTGCTTCTCTGCTATTCATAGGGCTTTCAATGGCTGATTGTTTTCGGGATTGTTTCGGGAGTGAGCTGTCAGGTCTTTTTCCCATTTATGCAGTGCTGGGGATCAAACCCAGGACCTCAGAGAGTGAAGAGCAGCAACTGAGCTAAACCCCAGCCCATAGGGCACTGGGGATGATATAAATACTTCATAGGGTTGTTGTGAGAAAAACATAAAATGAGTGCATTGAGCTGAATTTTATATGAAGTAATCCCTCTAGTTCACCCAGCTCCTCAGGAAGATTAGTGATTTCGCCAGTCCTACTCTGCAGGTGGGAAGCTAGGTACAGCCACCCTAGTTCATATGACTAGTAAAACCAAGGACCAGAATTTGAGCGCGAGGGTCTTAGGATGTTTTGCTGAAGTGTGAGATAGTTTAAGCAAAGTGCTTAGCGGAGTACCTGGCACATCAAAAATATTATCAGTAAAGACAATATACATCAACCCTAACAAAGTCTTGCTCTAAATTCTCTTTTAAAATGCCTTCCAAAATATTTGGAAGCCCAACTATATATTTTTATATATATTTAATATATTGGTTAATTGGGAATATAAAAATATCTATTGAAGATTATTATTCACTTGAAATCCAACAATATTTGCAGTCTCAGAACTAGCATTCATTGTTTGGGGTGGGTGGCTCATAAGTCCCACCCATTATCAGGCAGTAAGGATAGTAGCAGCCTCTCTGTTAAAGGGACTTGCAGTCCCAGAGATGATGTGGGCAGGAAACTCACAGGGCCCGGCACATCCACACTCTTAGGATGTGTTAGAGCCTATTTTGTTACCATCAGTCACTGAGCGCCTCAGTTTTTCAGCCATAAGTTGTCAGCAAGGCCTGTGTCATCCTATCTATTTTCCCCAGACGAATTTGTGGGAAGTTTCTTACTTGACGTTTTCATGAGTGGGATGGGGGAGGAAAAGGAAGGAGAAGAAGGTTGTGACTGAAGCATCACCCACTTTGTCCCTCCCATAAGTCACAAAAGGTCATTGCTAATCTTTTGGTTCCTGGGGAATATTTCTAGAATATCCAGTAGGTGGGTCCAAATGGTATATTTATTTAAGCATTGAAGGTCATTGTTGAAGGCAGGAGGATCACAAATTTTAGGCTAGAGGCAGCCTGTGCAATTTAACAAGACTTTGTCTGAAAATTAAAAAACACAAGAGACTTGGGGGTACAACTCAATGATAGAGCACTTGCCTACATGTGCAAGGCCCTGGGTTCAACGCTGTAGTACTGCAGAAAAGAAGGAGGAGGAGGAGGCAGAGGAGAAGGAGGAGGAAGAGGAGGAGGGGGAAGAAGAGGAGGAGGTTATTGTTTGCTCTTCAAAGTAGACTTTATTCTTTAATTACATACTCTTCTCTCATATGGGGCGTGTCTGCTTGTCCAGCTGTATCATAGTAGCTGTGATGACACATTTGGAGATGAGGTTGAGTTGAGAAGTGAGTCACTTCAACAGTGACTGTGTCCATCGTTCCCTACAACATGACTGCCTTTCCTCCTGGTTCCTTTCCTTCTTTAGAACATTTTCTTTCAATACTTAGAAGCTGCAGAGATAAAAGAACAAAACTCTCTAACACAAATGAGTAACAGCGTTAACCCTACCCAGTCTTTACTTTAGGGGATTTTTGATAAATAGCATTTTTCTGTGTAGAGATGAATTAAGGAGGGATTTGTTTGATGTTCAACTACCAACATTTTGTTTTGCTTCCCTCTGTTCCTGTACTCTAAATTATTATGAGGTTATTTATATCTTAGGCTTAGTTTGACATGTTTTACTTCACTTCTGCCCAATCTCAAGTAAAAGTCATTCTTACACTTCAAAGACTGAGCTTAAAAAACTGTCATTGCATTTTTGTCCTTAAAAGAAAAAAGAGATTGAAGCCGGCGTGGAGGCGCATGCCTGTAATCTCAGCAGCTGGGAGGCGGAGCCAGGAGGATCACAAGTTTGAGACCAGAGGCAGTCTGAGTAATTTAGCGAGATCCTGTCTCAAAAAGTTAAATAAAAAAGGGCTGGAGGTGCCATTCCGTGGTCCAGCACTTGCGAAGCATGCAAGCGCGAGGCCCTGGGTTCAACCCCCAGTACCAAAAAAAAAAAAAAAAAAAAAGATTGACAAGAACCAAAAATAACCATAGGAAATGAAGTGCTTACTTGGGTTATATCTAAGCCCTAGTTTTATTTTATTTTATCTATCTATTTATTTATTTATTTTGGAGCTGACCCCAGGGCCTTGCACATTTTTCATAAGCACTCCACCACTGGGCCATACCACTAGCCCATTTTTTATTTTTTATCTTGAGACAGGGTCTCACTAAGTTACCCAGGCTGCCTCTGGCCTTGAACTGGATCCTAACTCTGCCTCCCATGTTGCTGGGATGACAGGTATGCACCACTGCACCTGGCTCTAAAATTTACTTTTAATTGAAAAACTTTTTAGTTGTATGAGACCAGGGTTTTGTTGATTGTGTAGACAACAAATGCTGATAAAAACACGGCCCCTGAAGAAGACTGTGGTTATATACAAGTTCCAGGTCCACGTGAGGCTGCCAGACCAGCTGAGTCAGTATTACGTGCTAACCTGTCCAAAACATGGATTCTTTAGCCCAGCTCTGTGCCTAATATACTGGAAATCCTTCTGCCCGCTGGTCTGTTTCCAGAGGGAGCCCTCCGATGGCCCCAGAGCAGGTTGAGAACCACTGGGCTGCTGGTCCCCTCTGTTTTTGTTCTTATTGATGTTGCAGTGGCTGAACCCAGGGCCTCACACATGCTAGGCAAGTGCTCCACCCCTAAGCTGCCCCCTCCCCCCCTTTTTATGTTTACTTTTAAGACAGGGTCTTGCTGAGTTGCGCAGGCTGCTTGTGGCCTTGAACCTGCAATCCTCCTGCCTCCACCTCCTGAGTGGCTGGGATTACAGGCATGTACCATGGTGCCCAGGTTTTGGTTTGGTTTGGTTTAGTTTGGTTTTGGTTATTTGAGTCAGGGTCCTGTTGTGTTTCCCAGGCTAGCCATGAACTCCTGGGCTTAAGTGATTCTCCTGCCTTAGCCTCCCACGTAGCTGGGGCTACATGCCTAACTAATCATCTTTTAACACAGACACAGTTCTTAGGTAGTGAGTGCTCTTAAAAAGTTCTGTCTAGCCATCTGTGCTCACATTTTCATCAGGAAGTGAATTCTCAGACATAATCAGGCCTGGATTCTGGCTTCTGAGAGCAAGCCTGTACCTGCGGCATGGCTGCTGCCACCACTGATGCTGCCTCCTCCTCCTCTCCCCCTCCATCTCCTCTTCTCCCTCCTCCATCTCCTCCTCTATCTCTTCTCCCTTCTCTACCATTCCCTCTCCCTCCTCTGTGTCCTCTCCCTTCACCTCTCCCACCTCTCCTCTCTCCATCTCTTCTCCATCCTCTTCTTCCTATCTGCTCTCCCTCTTCCATCTCTTTTCCTTCCACCCTCTCTTCTCCCTCCTCCACTATCTCCTCTCCCTCCTCTACCATCACTTCTCCCTCCACTATCTCCTCTCCTTTCTCCATGTCTTCTCCCTTCTCCTCTCCGTCCTCCTCTGCCTCCTCCATCTTTTCCTCCTTCTCCTCTTTCTCCTCTACATACAGCTAATTCTGATACAGGACAAAGAAAGGCTGTCCCGAAGCCCTCCTTAAACCCCCTGGTAGCTGTGGGAGGAGAGGCTCTGCTACCCAGGGCCCTCTGTGTTCCATGTCATGACTGTGAAGTCTGAATCGTGGAGAAGCAGACATTGCAACTGCAGGGATTGTGAATCCTGGACTGAGGAAGCCCTGAGGGGAGGAGAGTCTCCACCTACCATCAAGGGTTGGATTCAGAACAGAGTGATTTAACTTCTCTTCTTTTTAGAACTATTACAAGTGAACCCTGGTTTGGGAGGGCGGGTACTGTATTTTTAAAATCCCAATTATGGAGAAATAAGGAAGCATATTTTATTACAAAAGTAGGCTTCATTTTCTTAAGGACATTTTCCAGCATTTTTTTTACTTAGGTAGCTCCTCTAATTCTTTAAAACAAAAACTTGGAACCCACTTTGCCAAGTGAGGCAGGATAGTACAGAGCAGGGTTTTATACCAAACCCAAACCTCAACCTTAAACCTGTTCCCAGGTAAAGCATTTAATTTTTTTTTTTCCTGAACTCAAACCCAGTGAAAATTGGGTTCAGCTTTTTTTCTTTTTTTGTTTTGTTTTGTTTTGGTATCATTAGCTATTTAAAAATTGGGAAAAAATGAAAATATTTTAGTCATCTCTCTATACAGGATTAAAATGTTAAACCTGAACCAGCCTCAAACCCTCTAAATTTTAACATGATAAACTCACACCCAAACCCAATTTTCTACGAGTTTGAGGCTCTGGCTCAGAGTGATCTGCAAAGCAAGGGAGTGTGTGTGTGTGTGTGTGTGTGTGTGTGTGTGCATGTGTGCACATGCGTGTGTTGCTGTGAGATGCCCACATGATGCTATTATGTGATAAACAAAAGCTAGAACAATATATATGGTATAATTATGTTTCTGTTCAATTAAGGGGGAAAAGAGGAAAACAGAAATCCTCACAAACATTCTACACGGATGTAGAAAGCACCTGAAAAGATTGTTCTTGTTAGGTGCCATTGAGTCAGTGTCTGACTCATAGTAACAACAGGCAAAACACTACTGTCAGTGCTTCTCTGCTATTCCTAGGGTTTTCAATGGCAGATTATTTTTTGGGAGTGGGTTGCTGGGTCCTTCTCCCAAGCCTACAGCACCTGGTGTTCCCAGCGAGTCTCCCATCCAAGCACTAACCAGGCCCGACCCTGCTTAGCTTCTGAGATCTGACAGGATCAGACGCCACAGTGGTACAGCTGCAGACAACCTGAAAAGATGGACATCAATAAATCCCCCGCTTTTCCCTGGAAAGTGAGCTCAGAATGAGAGGGTGATGAGAAAATACCATGTGAATGTCATGCCATTCCATTTGGCCCTGCCAATATTCTTATAATAAGCATGTGTGCTATATAGAATTATGACAAAAAGCAGAGTCTGTGGTACGTGTCACTAAGGACAGTGGCTGGGAGGGAAAGGAGGATGAGGAGCAGGGGACTGATGTGGGCTAAACCCTTATTGGGTTTATATAAGTTTATTCCTTTAACAGAGTCTAATAATGATTGCCATTTGTGAAAAACGAGGTGGAATAAATTAAGGACATTGGTGATGCATGGAGTTTACTTAAAAAGTTCTATTCATTTCTTCCGTAAATGACTTGAGAATTCTGATCTTTGGGGGATTTGGAATAGAATTGTAATGATGCTTGAGGTTAGAGCTAAATCGCTGGTCATCATAACCTTTTTATCCAGAAAATGAAAGGAGTTTGAGACAAAAGGCCATTTAGTGCCAAGAGCTGAGAACCGAGACTCAGCACTCCCAGTGCTGGCTCCCAGCAGCCACTTTTGGCTGAGTGACCGAGAGCAACTCACGCTGTGCCTTACTTTGTGGGTCCATAGAGAGAAGCCATGAGCCATTCCTGGTTGTCCTCTGAAGGTGTAATTATTTGGAAACAATCTGAGAGCCTCTCCAAGAAGACCAAGTATTTTTGTTTCATATTTTATGGTATATAAGTCAGCCTTGAATTTTTAGAAGAAAAAGTTTTGCCTTGGATGTACATTGATTCAAGTGCTTTTTTGGGGGGTGGGGGACATGGGCTTGCTATGGAGCCCAGGCTGGTCTTGGAACTCAACAGTCCTCCTGCCTCACCTCCCAAGGGCTGAGGTTACAAATGTGAACTAACAAGCCTGGCTCAAGTGCTTCTCCTCTTCCTCCTCCTCCTCCTCTTCTTCTCCTTCTCCTTCTCCTCCTTCTCCTTCTCCTCCTCCTCCTCCTCCTCCTCCTTCTTCTTCTTCTTCCTTTTTTTTATTGTTGTTGTTGTTTTGGCAATACTACACAGTAGAATCTAGGACCTCCCACATGCTGGGCAAGTGCTGCACCACTGAACTGCATCCTTAGACCATTGTTTTTATTTTTATCTTGAAACAGGGTCTCACTAAGTTGCACAGGCTGCCTCTGGCCTCAAATCCACAATCCTCCTGCCTCAGTCTCCCAAGTTGCTGGGATTATAGGCATGCTCCATGGTGCCCAGCTCAAGTGCTTTACTGGGCTGAGTTTTTGTACTAAATTATTTTTTATCCATGAAACTTGACTGTATATATACTCAGTACAGTTTTGAATTGTGTAACATAAATAATTGTTGTTTTCATTTCTTGTATGAAGGATTTAAAAGTAATTATTTGTGACTTTTGATGCTTTATTAAACTACTAAATGGCTGGGACAGTTTGGTAAGATTACTGTCCCCTCTCTGTTTCTCTTACCTCTCTTAAACAACCTCTTCTATCTTCCTGGATTCCTTTTATCTTCTTCCTCTTCCTCAATTCTTTCTTTCTGTCTGTGCACTGCTGTTTTCCTCAGAGATGTGTCTGTCCCCTGCCTTTTCTGCTAGTTTCTCATGAGTGAGAGGTGACCTCAGCATTTTCTGAGCTTTTCCCTGACTGAATTGATGGCCAGGGCAGGTATGAATTGATGGCCAGGGCAAAGTTAGAAAGGGCGGGTGATGTAGTGTCTTTTATTTAAGCAAAGGCTCAAGTTTTGTAAGCCACCTCAGATTTCCCTTTGGTTGTTGGTCTTCACACCACGCAGGATCCCACATGCCCTCTCATGCAGACCTGTGTGGGAGAAGCACAGAAAGCACTTCTTCTCTGCTTCTGTCTTGGGCCCTGCTTGTCATGGTTAGAAAAAAATAAGGCCTGATAGCAAAAGTGCTCACTCACTTCAAAACACAACACATAGGTTCCAAATTGTTTATCTCCCCTACAATACACAGGCCTTGCCTCCCTTGGATCAAGTCAAGCCAAAAGTAGCACATGTAGCAATTTCATCATCAAACCACAAAAGGGAAAACCTCTTCACAAGCCCAATGCTTTGAAACTGTTGCAGGGTTAGGTATGTTAGCAGATCAGTTTGATTTACCACTCATTGGGCAAGAAACAGCTTTAAAGAGACCCTTTGTCATGTGCAAGAGGCCACTGTGAGGCAGAGATGGAGCAGGGCCAGGAGGCTGTGGCCACAGGCTCTCATGCTTCATGGATGGAGTATGCATGGGCTCAGGTGGATGGGCAGTGGTGGGACAGCACTGGGCTGCCCACCAGCACAGGGCAACCCAGGGCCATGCACAGTGCACTGCTGAGACATCACCAGAGTTCAGGAGCAGTTCACGCACATATTCCCTCCCCCAGCACCCCCTAGTGGTGTGTGTGCTATGCAGCTCTGGGTTTCTGTTTTTAACATTTATGAATCTTAACTCTGATTCTCCATTTATACAGAAGGTGCCAAAACGAGATGCACACATTTCAAGAAAGGAAAAAACTGTATTAAATCATAACACTCAATATATACCACTGACAAAAGATGAATACAAATCATGTTTGACTTCTGCCATTACAAAAGGTGCTCAAACTGGTCACCATAGCAGAACCAGGAGGACCTATTGCTGTGCGAGGCCTCCCAGTTGTCCCTTGTGCACATCACACACATCACCATGCATCTCAAACTTGTCACAGATGTGTCCTGTTGCTAGGCATGTTGGAGGGTCTGTTGCATGCTCACGCCTCCATTGGCATTGTATGTCCACATTTTCAAATTTCAAATACTACTTCAAAATGGTCTGGTGCTCCTTGAACCACAGGCTTCCATCATTTTGACTGTCCTGCCTGTGGCATGGGAGTACTAGCATTCATTTGATTAACTTCATCTTTTGAGTGTATGTCATGCTACACATTGCTACTATAGTTCAACTTCAAAAAGTAATATATAGATAGCATCTCTTAAAATGTGTATACTCCTGGTAGTATTAGCTACTCTTTCTGTAACTGTTTACAGTTAACAAAACATATAGTATCAATAGAGTAACTCAGAGCTCATTTGTTTGTGTAAGATAGCTAAGAAGGTAACAAAACCTGCATCATTAAAAATGTATTTATCCCTTTGACTGTCATCAGGACACATATGTTAAAAAGTGGATGTGTATGAATTTGACAGAAAATTAAGAAAGTGTAGAGAAAGGTATTTTACAAATTCATTATGCATTCCAATTATTTTGCTAGTCATGTTTTTGTTTCATGGCATTGAACAGTTTCTGGAAATAAAATATTTCTTGTCACATATATTAATTTGAAATTAGTAGTGAAAGCATTAAGAGCTAAGTTTTAAATAGCTCACTCCTTTAAAAGAAAAAAAGCAGTTGTAACAATTTACAAAAGTGACATTCATTTTATTTTTATCTTTGTTTTTGCGGCACTGTTGTTGTTAGGTGCCGTTGAGTCGGTATCTGACTCATAGCAACCCTACATATAACAGAGGAAACACTATTGTCAGTGCTTCTCTGCTGCTCATAGGGTTTTCAATGGTGGATTGATTTTGGGGAGTGGGTTGCCAGGTCTGTCTCCCAAGCCTACAGCACCTGGTGTTCCCAGGTGGTCTCCCATCCAAGTACTAACCAGGCCTGACCCTGCTTAGCTTCCGAGATCTGATGGGATCGGATGCCACAGGGCTACGGTTGCAGGCATTTTGCGGCACTAGGGGCACTGAAAGAGGAGAAGGACATGGCAATCCACTCCTAAAGCAATCCTGAAACAATCAGCTATTGAAAACCCTATGAGGGTCGCTATGAGTTGGGCCCCGACTCCACAGCATCTAACAACAAGAGGCACTGAACTCTGGGCCTTTTGCATGCTTTGCAAGTGTTGTACCACTGGGCTGCACCCCTACCCCCCTTTTTATTTTTTATCTTGAGACAGGGTCTTGCTCAGGGTGCCTCTGGCCTCGAATCCTCCTGCCTCCAGCTTCCAAGTTGCTGGGATTATGGGTATGCACCACTGCACCTGGGTCAAAAATGATATTTATGTTATATATCTTTTAAATTACCAGTATAAAAATTGGTGTAATCAGAAATGAAATCCCACTCATTTCACATCTGTCCATGCAAGAAACCAGTGTGTCTTTCCCAAGCTTTATCTGTGTGTTCACACATGGCAGCAGTAAGGAGGTGGGGTTGTTTTCTTCTTAACACAGACCCTGGGTGATGCTGCACACACATTGTCTAGCTGGGCTTATTACTTAGTGGACATGGGTCTGCTTGGTTCCATGATGGTACATGTATTAATTGTTCTGTAAATTCTTGCCATTACAGATAGTGCTGTGGTAGGTGTTTTGTCTGTATATGTGTGTGTTCATGTGTGAGCATGAACATTTAAGCCATATACCTGTGAGTTGTCCAAAAGGTGCCTGCTGTGGCCAGTGAGGGAAGATGGACAAAATTCAGAGTGATACGCTCTGGAGACAAAGCAGTGCTTAGGAAAGATGATGCCCTGAGCCACTGCATCTCTGCTCTCTAGGTGACTAATGGGATCACTGCTCAGCATGCATTACTGGATTTTATTGCAAAGTTTTCTGTGTTGTAATTCCTTATGTTGACCCTTCAAAGAAGCATTATATTTGAAGGTCCACATCCTTTGAACAAACTTACTTCTAAGCTTGCTTAAAAAGGTTCATGTGTGTGGTCTGCATATCACATCCATTTAAAGCATAGCTGCTGGCTCCTGAGGAACCAAAGGGGCAGGAGTCGCCAGAGCTGTGCAGTGTCTACACATCAGCTTCTCCCACTAGTTGGGAGGGCTGTGTCAGGACAGAAGCCAGTTGACTCCTTCTTAGCCATGTCTGTCCACTGAGCAATTTAGGTAGCAACATAATGTGCACAGTAAATGGCTTTATTCTCAACTTCATATGCTGTTTGTGCCAAATTGGTGGCATTTTAATCATTAGCATACTAACCAGTGTGCGCACACATTCACAAGTCTTAGACATACTTCTTTCTGCCCACAAATGGATAGCTTCTTTGGTTTGGTTTGGTTGAAGTTTTTATTAAATACAGAATCCAGGTGGCTTGTTTTGGGCTGGAGGAATGGAACATACACTGATGCCTGAGTTTTTACCAATGCTGCTATTCCTGTTTTCAGTGCTTGGCCTGGTTCTTCCCATGTGGGCGATAGCACTCATTTCTTTCGGTGTCGCTCTGCTGTTCGCCTTCTTCGTTTGGCTCTTTGTGTGTCCATGGATGCGGAGGAAAATAGCAGGTAAGCTTTTTTATTTTTTCAAATTACAAATATGTTCCTGATTCCTGAGATTTGCCAAGTAACAAACAAATATGTTTGTGAGCAGAGGAAGTGGAAGTATGGGTAACCCCAGCAGGTGCACTGGAGTCTGTGGTTTGTCATCTTGTGGCTTCTGCCAGCTTTTTGGTTCAAACTTTGTCTGGGTAACTTGTGACCCAGTTGAACAGTCAGGTCCTTTTTACCATGAGTCACTGGAAGTTAACAACATAGCCAAGTTCTGCCAGCCTGATAAGAAACATTCATTTTTGGGGAAATGCAAACTTGTACCACAAGGTGGTACTTCATACCCACAAGAATGGCCAAAAGTGAAAAGATGTGCAATTCCAATTGTTGGTGAAAAAGTGAAGTAACTGGAATTCTCGAGTGCTGATGGTGAAATGTAAAGTAGTACAATCACTTTGGAAATTAGCATAGCAGTTTCTTACAAAGTTAACCATGTACTTACCATATGATTCAGTACTTTCACTCCTAGTTGTTTACCTGAGAGAAATGAAACTGTGTGTTCATAAAAAGACTTACATACAAATCTGTTAGTGATAATAGTCAAAAGTTGGAAGCAACCCAAATGTTCATCAGCAGGTGAGCCTCTGCAGCACATTCATACAGAAAAGGCTCCTCAGCAGTGAAGAGCATGAACTACTGGTAGACACACCATGGAATGAATCTCATGGGCGTGATGTAAGCAAAACAAGCCAGATTAAAAGGAGGGCATACACTCTATGATTGACTCCATGCTTCGTAAATTTCCATAAAAAAACTTCAAGGAAGACCATGTGTCATGGCCTGTAATCCCAGCACCTTGGGATGCTAAGGCAGGAGGATCACAAGTTTGAGGCCAGAGGTGGCCTGCACAACTTACTGAGATCTTGTCTCAAAAAAAGAAAAGAAAAGAAAAACCTTCTTAGAATTTTCCTTAAAATTCAAGAACAGGAAAAATTAATCAATAGTAAAATGAATCCCTGGGTTGGGGGAACTGGAGGAGATTACAGGGGCAAGAAGTTCTCAGGGATGTCAGGTACACCTGTCTTAGCTGGGGAGGTGGCAGTAGCAAGCTGATTTGTTACCAGTCTGTCACCATTTAAGATGTATAGACTTTATTATATGTAAACTGTACCTCAATAAAAAGAAGAAACCTGTGGTTAGCCTAGGGATATAGCTTAGTCATAGAGCACTTGCCTAGCACTAGGCCCTGTATTCTACCTCTACCACCACACACAAAAAAAGAAAAAATGCAAAGAAGAGGAAAAAATATGCTTGGGAAGTTAGCCAGGGCTATTTTGCTATTACTAACAGCATAGTTAAATACCAAGCCTTGAAGCCACATAGTTTTACAGGGCTCAGACAAAAAAAGAAAGAGAGAGAAATATTTAAATTTGGCCTCAGAATGAGCCTCACAGTCATGCATTATATCTGAATTTGAAAAATTCCTGCTTAAAAAATACAAAAATAAATGAGGAGACATATCATGCTCATAAGCTGAAAAACTTAACACAGTAAAGATATCAATTTTTTTCAAATTGACCTACGGACATAACATAATTGAACTAAAATTCCCAGCAGGATGCTTTATAGATTTAAACAAGCTGCTTTTAAAATCTATATAGAAAGCTGAAGTAACTAGAATAACTAAAAAGAATTTTGAAAAGAAGAATAAAGCTGGAGGATTCAAACTGCCTGACTTCAAGACTTAATGTAATGCTAAAAGGCAATATGAGATTATGAAAAGGTAGACTCATAAATTAGTCAAACAGAAATAGACCCACACAAATACAGCAAATGGATCTGAACAGAGATACAAAGGGAGTTCAGTGGAGAAAGGATGGTCTCTTTGGCACATGGTATTGGGGCAATTGGACATCCATATAGCAAAAGAATAATCTACTATTAAACCTTATACCTCATAAAAATTAACTCAAAGTGTATCACAAAGCTAAATGTAAAATAAAAAAACAATGAGACTTTTAGGGAAAAAACAAAGGGAAAACTGTGACCTTGGGTTGAGCAGAGAGGTTTTAGACATGACCCCAAAAACATGATCCATAGAAGAAATTAAGAGTTATACTTTATCAAAATTAAAAATGTTTACTCTCCGAGAAACTTCTTGTAATCAGAATATATAAAGAAATTTCAGAAAACACCCAATAAAAACATGAGCAAATTACTTAAATAGACACTTCACCAGAGAAGAGATGGAAGTGGCCATTGAGCCCATAATAAGGTGTTCAGTATCACTGGCCATCGGGGAATTACAGAATAAAATCACTGTGAGATATCACTATACACCTATTTGAATGGCTTTTGCAAAACACCATGCTAGCTGGTGACAGGGGTGAAGAACAGCTGGAACTCTCAGATGTTGGTGGGGGTACAAAATGCTACAGGATGACAGTTGAGGCATTTCTAACAAGGCTAAATATATGCTTGCCACAAATACACACTTAACCATTCCTAGGTATTTCCCTACAGAAACAAAAACTTAAATTCATACAATAGTGTGTCCATGAATGTTTATAGACCTTTTTTTGCAATCATGCAACACTGGCAGTGACCCAAAGTATCCACAGAATGAATAAACAAACTGGCACCTGTGGACCTTAGAATATTAGTTAGCAATTAAAAGGAACAGTTCCTATAACAGAGTGCCAGTTCCTATAACAGAGTGGGTGACTCTCAGTGGCATTGTGTTGAGTAGAAGAAGCTGGTATTTAAAAATTAACCTATTTTGTGACTTTGTTGAGATGACTTTCTGGAAAAAAACAACATTGTAGGGTCAGAGACCAGCTCAGTTGTCATGATTAGGACTTGGCAAAGGGTCTGACTGCCACCAGAGTTTTGGGGGATGATTGCACTCTTCCACATCTGACAGGTGAGAGTACACAAATGTGTGCATCTTTGAAAGCTCAGGAGCATAGCAAAGCCAGTTAACTTTGTGTACATTTAAAAATTAATATTTTTAAATTCATGTTGAGGCTGGGATTTAGCTCAGTGGGTAGAGCGCTGTGCTGCAGTCTCTGAGGTCCCGAGTTCAATTCCCAGCACCACAAAACTGGGAGAAGGACCTGGCAATCCACTGCCAAGGCAATCCTGAAACAGTCAGCCATTGAAAACCCTATGAGGGTCGCTATGAGTCGGATACCGACTCGACAGCACCTAACAACAACAACAACAAATTCATGTTAATGCATACAAGAGCAAACTCAGTAATGAAGCCACATCACTACTAGGTTAAAAACCAGCTTCTTTTCCCTTAAAATCTTTGCTTTCCACCTCAGGCTGTAATGTCATATCAGCAAACTACCATTGTTTGCTCTGCTGGCTTCCCAGGAGTTTTTGGTCAGTCATGTCTATTTTGATATTTCAATATACATTTCTTTTTTCTTATTATTATTTTAAGCACAGACTAGTGATTAAGAGCATGGGCCACAGAGCTAAACTGCCTGCATTTGAATCTTAACTCTGTCTGCCACTTACTACCTATGTGACCAATAACTTAATGTCTCTGTGCCTCAATTTGCTGATTACAATGGAGATAATAGTAATGAGGCATTTTTTAAATAAATGTTGATTTTGTTATAATTATTATTGTAATCTTCACAAGTATTATCTTCTCTCATCTAGATTATAAACATTTTGAGAACAGAGATCCTTATGTATATCTGACTATCTAGGTAGACACAGTGATAGGCAATTGAGGTGGAGATTATGTATGGGCATGTCCCGAAGAGGAACTGAGTTTATCTCCACAATTTGTTCAACATAATTCTCACACAACAAGACAACTAAATTAGTAGTACCATGTAGTATATTTGACTAAAAATAATACTATTAAGATTTAAGACAGCTTTTTTAGAAACAAATCTCTTATTATTTTTGCTTCATCTTTAAGGTCTCACTGTGTTGCCCAGGCTGGTCTCAGCCTCGGAGGCCAATACGATCCTCCTGCCTCAGCTTCCTGAGTGCTGGGACTTCAGGTGCACACCATCACCCTGGCTTCCTTGTTTCTTTTAAAAGTATAAGATTTTTTTTAAAGGAAAGTGGAATATCCTCATTCTTTTGGAGGAAAAGGATTTACTTCATAAGGTTTGATATGACGAAGAAATCTGAGACCAATAAGTTTTGACCAGAAGAAAACCAAACATGCTAGAATGATGTCTTTGAAGACAAAAAGGATAAACATGTCAGTGATTCTGAGGTTAACTGAAGAAAATAGAAGGGCAATGTAGATGGTTGTAGGTTTACAGAATGTCATCCTGGGGGTAGGGGGCAGATGGATGCACTAACTTAGGCCCTAAACACTCACTTTTCTTCAATAGCTGAATTTCCTGCCTACAGTTTTCTAGATAATTAATTAAAGTTTCTATTTTATTTTCTCAATTTAGTGATACTATTTTTTGTTGCCAAAGAAAATGCTAAAGTATAAAGAGATATAGTCACTTTTTAATATTTATTTATCAATAACAAGAATTATCTTCCAGAATTGCATTATGACTCTATTTTCTCTAGGCAAGTTACAGAAGGAAGGTGCTTTGTCACAAGTGTCCAATGAAAGCCTCAGTAAAGTCCAGGACGCAGAATCCCCAGTCTTCAGGGAGCTCCCAGGTGCCAAGGCCACTGATGACAGTACCGTGCCTCTCACAGGGCCAGCTGGGGAGATGGCAGGGGCCTCCGAGGGTGCATCCACCGGGAGCCACCCACGGGCCTCCTACGGTAAGGCTCACTGTGAAAGCTCCAATTATACATAGCAGGAACATTTCTCAGGAAGTGATCAGTGATGCCCAGGTATAAGCACAGAGGTATCCCCCGATTTTAGGTTGTTGTGGGGCTTGGGCAGTGCTGGGAATCAATCCCAGGGCCTTAGGCATGAGGCACACATGCAGAGCAACTCCCCAGACCACTTCCATGTTGGGAACAAACCTAGAGGCCAGCAGCACCTCAGGAGGCCCATCTGCCGCCCTGGAGCACCCCTCCTCCTGGCTTCCTCCAGGCCTGACGTTTTTCCTCCTGGAGCTGTTCACAATCTCATCCAAGGCCCAATGGCTGCCAAGTGTGTGTCTGCACTTGCACACACTCAGCCACCTGACTGGCACCTGAGCTGTCACCCCCAAGTAGCTGAAGCCTGGTTCCCTCATTGCTAGGGATGCCTAACTCCAGTGCAGGTCCATTAGAGACCACCCAGACTGCCTGGGGTCGCTCTTCAGCCTCATGACCTTTGGACAGTAATGGTGAGCTCCAGCCCTGGCCATGTCCATCCAGGCAGCCTGTCTCCCCAAGGTGGGGTCCTGCTACCTGCTTTCCCTGAGTGCCGACTTGGGCTCAGCCCAAAGACAGCAAATTGTGTTTTGGTTTTAGGGGTTTTTTCCTGGTGCTGAGAATCAACCCCAGAGCCTTTTGGAGGCTCAGCATGTGCTTTGCTCCTGACCTTCATGCCAGCCCTGCAGAGAAAGCTAGTTAGTCTTGCCCTGCTGATCTGACAGATATCCCTCAAGAAGCACCCAGCACATATTCACATGTGAACTGGTTTCTGTCTCATGTATGAAGTTTTTCTACAATGCATTCCTTCCAAGGAGTTTCCCTTTAGTGAGATCCAGAAACAAAGAAGGGTGGTATGGTAATTTCTGGGAGATACCATTTAGCAGAACTTAACATCATTTTTGACATACAGTGTTATTAGTTTTACCCTTTTGTTATATGCTTCTATGTTTACTTATTCTTATTTTAACTCTATTATATGTCCTTTATAGTTAATTTAGAAAATAAAGTATATAGAAAGAAATGTAAGTCATTCATAATTCAACCCTCTGGAGAGAAATGCTATGAAATGGTAGGAAGGTTTTTTTTGTTTTTTGTTTTTGGGTTTTTGGGTTTTTGTTTTGTTTTGTTTTGTTTTCTTGTTTTTGTTTTTTTGCAGCACTTGGGGCTTGAACCAAGGGCCTCACACTTCGTTGCAGGAACTCTACCACTGAGCAACACTCCCAGCCCATTTTTTACTCTTTATTTTGAGACAGGGTCTCACTAAGTTACACAGGTTGCCTCTGGCCTTGAACTTGTGATCTTCCTGCCTCACTTCTGAATTGCTGTGATTACCAGCATGCGCCACGGGACCCACTGGAAGGGAATACTTCTTTCCAGACATAGTTTTATATACAAAAGGCTAGAATAGCAGCCCCTAACATTTTTGGCCCTGGACACTGGTTTTGTAGAAGAGAATCTTTACATGGCCTGGGAGTGGGGGTGCTGATCTGCCAGGAGGTGGAGCTCAGGCAGTGATGCAAATGGTGGGGAGCATCTGTAAATACAGAGATAAATACAGATGTCCCAGTCCTTTGCTAGGGCTTGGGCTAGAAGATAAAACTTTTTATGTGTGTGTCTAGGATAGCCCCAGAGCATCTGTGCCACACCCCTATCCCTAAATAAGACCATGTCACCCTTTCCAGGAAGGGCGCTTTCCATGACTCACAGCTCTGCAAAGTCGCCCATCTCCAATGGCACCTTTGCCTTTGATGGGCACACTCGGAGTGACAGTCACGTGTATCACACTGTACACAAAGACTCGGGGCTCTACAAAGACCTGCTGCACAAAATCCACATAGACAGGGGCCCTGAGGAGAAGCCTGCCCAGGAAAACAACTACAGGCTTCTGCGCCGGAACAACAGCTACACGTGCTACACAGCGGCCATCTGTGGGATGCCCGTGCACTCTACCTTCAAAGCTGCTGACTCATCCTCCGCACCCGAGGACAGCGAGAAGCTGGTGGGGGACACCGTGTCCTATTCCAAGAAGAGACTGCGCTATGACAGCTACTCCAGCTACTGTAACGCAGTAGCCGAAGCCGAGATTGAGGCTGAGGAGGGCGGCGTGGAAATGAAGCTGGCCTCAGAGCTGACGGATCCTGAGCAGCCTCGAGAGGACCCTGCAGAGGAAGAGAAGGAAGAGAAGGACACTGCAGAGGTCCACCTCCTGTTCCATTTTCTGCAAGTCCTCACTGCCTGTTTTGGGTCCTTTGCTCATGGCGGCAATGATGTGAGGTGAGTGTGTTCATTTGTTCTCAGAGCCTGCATGCAAGGTCTGCCCAGTGCTAGGATACAGGAGTGCACGGCATGGAGAAATGCTCTGCTACTGGGCAAAGAGTATGCAAAGAGGGAACAAGTCTGTGTGTTGCTGCAGAGTGTTGGAGGTGGCAGGAGGCGGGGCCCAAGGTTGTGGCTGTCGATCAACTGTGCAGGGAGCACTGGCTGAGGGAGCCAGCCAGCTGGCAACAACAGGTGCAAAGGCTGCAGGTGTAGCATGCCTGGAATATTCTGGAAGGAGCAGGAGGCCTTGGATGGGGGAGAGTGGATACCAAAGTCAGCAATTTGTGGAGGCCTGAGGTGTGTGGAGCCGTGTAGACACAGAAGAGCATTTTTCTCTGCCAGGTGAGGCCTAGGAGGCCAAGGAAGGAGCATCACTAGAGCCCAGGAGTTCAAGGCCACCCCGAGCAACACAGTGAGACTCTGTTTTAAAAGAAAAGGGTTTTGAAGGAATTTTTCCCTCAGAGAGGGGCCACTGGAGGGTTTGAGCAGACACTGGTGGGCTGCACATTTACCTGGGTCCCTCTGGCTTTTGTTCTGGGGCTAGAAGAAGGGGAAACTAGGGTGTCGATGGGAGAGCAGGCTGGAGGTGGCCGCAGTGATTCAAGACAAGATGACCTTGTCTTGATGACCTTGAGATGGGAGACCCATCTCAAAATAAAAAGTAAAAAATAGACTAGGGGTGCAGCCCAGTGGTAGAGCACTTGCAAAGAGTATGTAAGGACTTGGGTTCAATCCCCCCAGTATTGCAAAAAACCTTATTATTAAAGGTTTTGAACTCTGCAAACAAACTCCTTGGGCCAGGGAGGTGGCAGAACAGCCAGAGTCTGGGTAGAATTGGAAGGAAGAACCAAGGGAATTTGTTGACAGGTTGATAGGGATGGGAGAGGAGGAGAAGGAGCAGACGCAGGCCCACTGACAGCTGAGTAGGAGGTGCTGTTGGCCAGTAAGGGGGTCCCTGAGAGTCACAGGTTTTGAGCAGAGCATAGGTCCTGAGCTTTGGACAAATGAACTCGGAGGGGCCTGCAACATCTAAGTGATAAGGCCAAGAAGGCACCAGCTGTGTGTCTGAGTCCAGGGACTGGTGAGACTGGAATAAGGACTCTGCAGGAGAGGCACTAGCCCTGGTCAGAAGCCCCCAGGAGTGAGGGAGGAGAGGTGAGAATGGAGCACGCAGACCAGGCCCTGGGTACAGCCATACCAAGGACTGTGGGAAACAGCAGGAGAGACTTCCCAGGGGCTGACTCTTCATGTGTGATCAGCAGTAACTGGGAAGCTGATAGTGGTGCCCCTTAAATCTTTATTTGTTTAAAAAAAAAAAAGACATAGGCCACATGTGGTAGCACATGCCTATAATCCCAGCAACTCTAGAGGCAGCCTGTGTAACTAAGGGAGACCCATCTCAAAAGAAAAAGTAAAAAATAGACTAGGGGTGCAGCCCAGTGGTAGAGCACTTGCAAAGAGTGTGTAAGGACTTGGGTTCAATCCCCCCAGTATTGCAAAAAACCTTATTATTAAAGGTTTTGAACTCTGCAAACAAAGCATTGAGCTTCTTAAAACATTTTCTGAGCACCTTCTGCATGCCAAGTGCCACAAGGCTGTGCAGCTAGAAGGAAGAGGAAGATGTGGTCCGTGCTCTCCCTTGTTGGGGACTGGGGTGGAGTGGAGGGGAGGGACAGATGAGGTCACTGATGGAAATGTGCTGTGACCAAGGACCTGAGCTCTTTGAGTGGGGCAGGGCGCAGAAAATCTAAGGGGAGAGGTGACAGCGGACAGGCTCTTGGAGGCACAGCAGGGTCCCCCAGCAGACAAGGTGTGGCGTCACCGAGGGGAACTGTTTTGCAGTTAGCCTCTCTGGGTCTGCAGGGCGGCTGCGCAGAGCATGCTGGAGGCCCGGCTTCTACCCCCGCTCCTGATGGCACTGATAATAACCTGTCTTATCGTGGTTTGCACACCTGTGGGACTGTTGAGCCACACCTAGCACCTGGTTGCAGCTGTGCACTGTGGCCCTGGCAGCCCTGGCAGTGGCAGCAGCTGAGCCAGGCCCCACAGCAGAGAGGGAGACCTGCGAGGGGCACCAGGCAGGGGCAACCCGGAGTCTGCGGACTGCTCACCCAGAGGAGGCGACTGTACCTTAAGAGAGGCCCGTGCCTGCCACCCCATGACCCTTCCACACACACCAGCGTGGGTCTTTTGCTAAGAGCTGAGCAGGGACCCCACCTCCCCTAAGGGCGACCTAGGACCAGTGGGCCACCCTCCTTCCCCAGCCTCCCAGGCCCCAGAACCCTGAACCCCAGGTCTGGGTCCTCACTGCCTTCTCCCAGCTTTGTGGCCCTAGACAAGTCTCTTGCTTACCAAGCCTCAGCCTCCCACTCTGTAAACTGGGGCAAAACTAGTACCAACCGCCCAGAGCCGCAGGAGGACAACGTGAGAGTCTGGTGTGACACTTCGGACAGGGCTGCTCACACACCACACAGACATTGTTACATTGTCCACAAGGTGAACACAAATCCAGAAGACAAGCTGCTGTTGTCTTTTCCCTTGCCCAGTTACAGAATTCAACATGGGTCTCCATGCCCTGTCCACCTATGAGCAACTTCATTTCTGTCCTGTTAAGGGAAGCTTGTGGCCCGGCATCCCATGCTCTGCTCTGTGGCTTATGGGTGTTGCCATGTTATTTTATTTGTCATGCCATGCTCTTTCCTATCTTAACAAACTTTTTTTTTGCATTACTGGGGGTGAACCTATGGCCTTGTACATGCAAGGCAAGTGCTCCACCACTGAGCCCCAGCCCCTTTTTTATTTTTTTCTTTTGAGACATGATCTGACTAAGTTGTTCAGGGTGCCTCTGACCTTGCAAACTCAAGTTCCTCAGGTCTCAGCCTCCCAAGTCGCTGGGATTTTTGGAGCCATGTCTATCTTAATAAATTTTTGTCTGTCATCTACACCACCCAACTTCCTCCTCATCTTCCAGAATTCTTCATCAAGGGCCCAGGCCTGGCAGCATTAGGCACTGGGCCCCTGTCCTTCAGCAGTTTAAACTCTAGTCAGAGAGATCAGAGCAACATAAGAGGGAAGCGACAACCCACCCAAAGCCAGAACTTCCAGTTCAGAGGAAGCTGCTTCAGATGACACAAATTTGGAGCAGTTGCTTACAGTTGCTTACAGCTTGGGGACTGGTTTTGAGGCTGTTAAACAGGATGTCATCTGATAAAAGCAAAGTTCTAGAAATAATCTGACAGCGGAGAAGGGTTCTGTTCATCCAGCAAAAGGTTACACTAGGCCTCAGGAATGAACCATTTATAACTTACTCTAATCCTCTTCAAAACAAGCCTTTGAGCCAGGTAAGCAGTGCCCTTCAAAGACAGGGTGAAGCTACTTGCCCAGATCATACAGCTAGAGAAACACAGACTTGGAAGCCAGTTCATTGACTCTCACCTGCTCTGTTTACACAGCAAGGCAGGAGGAAGGGACTAAAGTGACACCAACAGCCTGTACCTCAGTGCTCTGCATGGGCGGCCAAGCCCTGGGTGGCAAGCAGCCTGTCCTGGGGAAAGCAAGCCCAAGCTCACTGCCCAGGCCTGCGTCTTGCAGCAGCCTGACCTTGGCCTTGGCGTTCTCGTCAGGCAAGTGGGAGCAACTGTGACTAGGTGGCAGGTTGTTTTTGAGAACTAACAGCTAGCAGTAACAGTTGTGATCTCATAGTGTGGGGCTGGACAGGTCTATCCGAGTATTAGCAGTCCAGGGGTGGAAGTGGAAATGGAAAGAAATTGGAGAAAAAAAGGAAGAAAAGGAACTTGGTTATTGTGTCCACTTCTTGTGATTTTTCAGTACTTTTTAAAGAATTAGTAAATCACACACCCATTAGGATGGCTATTATTAAAAAGGAAAGAAAGAAAGAAAAAGAGAAAGGAAGGGAAGGAGGGAGGAAAGAAGGACAGAAGGAAGAAAGGCAGGCAGGCAGTCAAATTTTTTTCAGTTTGAGATAGGGTCTCTCTGTGTAGCCCCAGCTGGCCTGGCATTCACTGTGTAGTATAGGCTGGCCTTGAACATGTAGCAATCCTCCTGCCTCAGCCTCCGAGCACTGAGATCACAGGCATGCACCACCACGGCTGCTTAAAAAGTTTTAGATAGAACTACCCTTTGTTCCAGGAACCCTGCTTCTGGGTAGATATCAACAACAATTGAAAGCAGTGTATCAAAGAGATATTTGCACACCCATGTTCAAAGAAGCACCATTCACAATAGCCAATAGGTGGAAGCAACCCAGATGTCCATCAAGAGATGAGTGACTAAACAAATGTGGTATCTACACACAGTGGAATATTATTCAGCCTTAAAAAAGGAAAGAGATCCTGTCACATGCTACATCATAGACTAACCTTAAGGATATCATCCTGAGTAAAATGAGCCAATAATAAGATAATACTATATGATTTCACCTATATGAAGTATCCAAATCAGTCAAAATCATAGAACTAGAAAGTAGAATGCTGGTTGTCAGCAGCTAGGGAGAGGAGCACAAGGTAATTGTTTAGTGGATATGGAGTTTCAGATTTAGAAGATGAAAAAGTTCTGGAAATGTATTTCACAGCAGTGTAAATATACTTAATAGTACTGAACTGCACACTTAAAATGGCTATGATGATACATTTTATGTTATGCTTTGTACTACAATTTTTTTAATTAACCATTTTTATCACCACTAGATTATACAGGTGAGCCACAAATTTAGTAAGATTAGCTAATTTTCAGAACTGAAAAGTCACTGTATATTGTGTGCAGTGCTATGTTTATGTATAACTAATCTTTTTTTTTTTTTTCACTAGTAATGCCATCGGTCCCCTGGTGGCTTTGTGGCTGATCTATGAACAAGGTGGAGTCATGCAGGAAGCAGCTACTCCTGTCTGGCTACTGTTTTACGGAGGAGTGGGAATCTGTACAGGTCTCTGGGTCTGGGGGAGAAGAGTGATCCAGACCATGGGGAAGGACCTCACCCCTATCACACCATCCAGGTAAGTGGCAGGTGTGGGCAGAGGCAGGGCTGGCAGATGTGGCCCACTGCAGAGCCTGAGTCCACAAGTCCGGGAGTCCTGTCTTGCCACTCAGCAGCAGCCCATGGCACTATGAGGAAGGGCAGAGGGTGTAAGTGACCCCTACCTCATTCCCCAGCAGTCATCCCCCCTCTACAGTGGCACTGAGGTGAGGACAGGAAGGTTGAGGAGGACAGACTCCTTGGTGCAGAGCAGGAAGGGACAGAAGAGGAGGACCCTGCTGCCACCCACCAGCTCACTCCCTGGTGGTCATGTGTAGTGTAAGGCCCCGAGAGCAAGTGTGGAGGGTGGCTGATGGGAAGAGCACCAGCACAGAGGGGCCTGTCTTCCTCCAGTATTCTCTAGCCACACCCACATATACCCCCTATACACCCAGCTCCAGGGAAGCTGCCATCAGGATCCATCTGGCTGCTTTTCTGTGTTAGTTTTCTGTGACTACAACAAAATACCTGAGATAACCAGTTTATAAAGAGAAAAAGGTTCATTTTGGCTCACAATTTTAGAGGTTCCACCCCATGAGAGATTGACCTCATTCTTTGGGCTTTTGATGAAGCAGCACATTGTAGCCCTAGCTTGTGGCACAGTAAAACTGCTCACCTCATGACCTGGCTAAGAAGCACAAGAGAGAACAAGGGGAGGTCAGGGGTCCCATAGCCCCTTTTAGGGCATGTTTCCAGCAACCTAAAAGCTTCCCACTAGATCCAACCTCTTAAAGGTTCCACCACCTCCTTTGTAACCCACAGGCCTTTGGAGGATGTTCAACACCCAAAGTGCACCACCTGCCTTTCCCAAAATTTCTCCAGCCTTCGGCTCCCACCTTGCTCCTTGCAGGGTTTCCTTGAGCACCCTCCCTGTAGCTCTTCAGACTGGGACATGTGCCCTGCTGTCTTAGGTGGGGACTGGAGGCTGCGTGTGTGATCATGGTACTGTGTAGACTTTAGAGAGAATAGGCGCTAAATAACAAGCCAACACAACTTACAGAATACAACTCAAATTTGGAACTATTATAGGAAATCTTTCCTCCCCCCCAAACATATTGGAGGTTTCCACTTTTTTCCCCCTGCTTTTCAGATCCCCTTGGAATTCATTTTAACAAAAGATTCTTTGGGAAGATTGATTTGAAGAAAAATTAGTCACCTGGGAAAAGTTCATTTTTTTATAATAAGTACATATGTTGAAAACGGGACCTTAGCTTCATGCCCCTTTAGAAATGACTGATTTGTCATCTGAGCGCCCACCAGGGGTTTCTGAGCCACCCCTGCAGTGTGTGGTTTGAGAGGTGTCCGGATCACTGGGCTGCCAGGCTGCCCCGGCAGGTGGGTCCTCGTGGGACTCGCGGCCGGTTCTGCTGCCATGTCTTGTCCCATTACTGCCCCTCCGCCCGAGCAGCAGTCAGCAGCCGACCCAGACAAAGTCCTGGAGAGGCTCTGGCACCTCGGGGTCCCCGCGCCCGTGACCGCCCTCTGTGCTCCCCCACAGCGGCTTCACCATCGAGCTCGCCTCAGCCTTCACTGTGGTCATCGCCTCCAACATCGGGCTCCCGGTCAGCACTACACACTGCAAGGTGAGCCGGCCGCCCTCCCCCATCCCCCACGCAGGCGATGCCACTGTCGCCCCTAGGCCCCACACCTGTCCCCTGCTCCCGCTGCAACCCCACACTGCATTTTGCCCTGGTCTCATGGGCACAGCCCGTGTTCACGGGCCCAGGTGGCGACCACCGCGGGTCTCAGCACCTCACAGCTGTGCGAGCCCCAGAGGCTGCCTCAGTGGAATTATGGGGCATGGCTGCTTCCCGGGTTTCCCATCTGTGATATCTGTGACGTGCACAGTGACTGAACGGCCATAAAGTAGATTGTAAATGAGGGGAATGCCTACCATTGACCTCGACGGAGTACTGCAAAC
The DNA here is from genome assembly GCA_007922755.1 of Pedetes capensis. Taxonomy (NCBI): domain Eukaryota; kingdom Metazoa; phylum Chordata; class Mammalia; order Rodentia; family Pedetidae; genus Pedetes; species Pedetes capensis. The sequence goes on from VMDO01000987.1 coordinate 149,435, forward strand.
TCAAACTCCTTGGCACGGTGGTGGCTTGTTATGGGAGGAACCTTGGGGGTTAATGAGGAACAGCCTCCAGAGTTGAGGGAGTTACATGGGCAGCCGCGGAGCCCTGCTTAGAACCCAGTTCCTGGCCTTGCTCTGCCCCAACAGCTATTCAGAAATATTCAATGTTGGGGTTTTAGCTCTAGCCCAGCTAAGATTAGAGCCAAACCTTCAACATAACAAATGGCCAGTGTCGTTAGTGAAGGACCTCGGGAGACCTTCTGATGATAAAAAAGGGTAGGTAAGGTTTATTAGGTGCTCCCCTGATGGAGAGCAAGGAGCAAGCAGCCCCTATAGAGCAGAGCTCTATACCCTTTAAGTGCTGGCTCTAGGCCTGCAGCATGGCATGCTGCTGGTACAGCTCAGCCTTAAAGGCACAGCCACAGCCGCTGGTGTTCCATGGAGGTCAGTTGGTCTTGCCTCTCGCGGCTCGCCTTCTTTACCTCCCTCCTTCCCAAGGAATTGGGAGACTCTTCATGGCTTGCTAGAATCCTTCAGCTCTTCGGGGCCCCTGGGCTTGATCCCAATGGCTTGCTAGAAGAGCTTGCTGGAGTAGGGAGCACTGGTCCAGGTGATGGAGTTCAGGTAGCGGTTGAAGGACAGTCAAAGAGGTGAGGATCAGTGGGGTCTTCAAGGGTGAAGATGGGGTCCAGGAGCCCTACTTTTATAGGGTCCTGGAGGGGTCACATGTTGGGAGTCAGCCAATCAGGGCACACACCTGACAAGTATAGTGGGTAAACTGACATACCTGCCAGGTGGGGACAGTTATTACCCGAAAATGCTGAGGGGAGCCAATCAAAATTAGGGTGGTTAGGGCAGGTCAGGCTGGCCAGGGGCCATCTTTGCTCACTCGATGGGAGGGTCTGGTTTGAGTGAGTGAGATGAGCCCTGGGGTCAACTAGGGGTCAGCCCCTCAGGCTGTCATGAGGGACCCTAGTTGGGAGATATAATTTTTAAAATCCCCAACAATTCAGCAGCCCCAACAGAGCAAAAGCCACTTCCAGTTTCTCCTAGGCACATTGATTTGTGTCATTCAAGAAAAATTCAGGGGCACACACTCTGTAAAAGACACTGTTCTGGGCTCCATTTGGCGGGGAGATAGGTCACCGCCAGGCAGACAGTCTGAGTACATTTACTCCTGACTTTAAACTCCCAGCCAGCTGAACACAAACAGCTTAGGGCTTCAAATACTACAGTCAGGTGACATTTATGAGAGTATTTTAAGTGGACTTGCATGTCTAAGACAAAGCCAGAGCCAGGCACTGTGGTGCTCTCCTGTAATCTCAGCAACTTGGAAGGTGGAGGCAAAAGGATTACAGGTTCGAGTCCAGAGGCAGCCTTTGTAACTTAGTGAGACCCTTTCTCAAGATGAAAGAGTAAAAAGTGGACTGAGGGTGCAGTCCCCAGGTGGAGGTTTGTGAAGCATGAACAAGACCCTGGGTTCAGTCTCCCAGTGCAGAAAAAAAAAAAAAAAAAAAAGACAAAGCTGGGACTTCATGACATGAACAATCAGCCTCATTGGAAAGATGTTTCTTGGTTTTTGTTTTCCCATTTTCTATAACTTATAGAAAAACTTCAGTTTCCACATATTCTCATTATAAAAGCCACTGCTACTTCCTGAGTGTATACTGAGTGCCAAGTGCTGTGCTTGGTGCTTTATAAATGCTCAATGCACCATTTGCTTCCACAGCCCCCCAGTGAAGTTGGTACTGTAATTCCAATTTACAGACAAGAAAACAAAGGCCTCCAGAATTGGGTCACTTTCCAAAGACCATACAGTTAGCATGTGATAAACCAGGGTTCGAATTGTCACCTCATGCCATGTACGTCCTGATTGTAGTCATAGTAATCATTGCCATGGTAACCCACACAACTAGGCTGTATGGAGTTAGGGTCTGCTGGGCACTGTTTGAAGTGCACTGTGGATATTAACTCATTTAATCCTCCCAAGACCCTCCTGAAGTAAGCACTAACATTCCCGCAGATTCACAGAGGAAACCAACACATAGAGAGACTAAGTAATGTGCCCAAAGCTTTGCAGCTAGGGAGGGCCACCAGGTGCCCACGGGGCAGAGTAGCCCAAGTCTGCAACTCATCACTCTGCAACTGGGATGCCAACCTGAAGGAGGGCAGTGTTCCTGAAATTCAAAAACATTTAGTTACTTAAAAACTACTGAACATTGTGGCAGTGTGGCTCAGTGGTAGCTCAGTGCTTACCTCACATGCATAAGGCCCTAGATTCAATCCCCAGCACCACTAAAGATAAAAGTAAAAAAATACCAAAGAAGCACATGCTTGTGAAACATTTCAAACAGTACAAAATTATATAGAGTGAAAAATGACCATCTTCTCCCTCACTTCAGTTCACTGGGATATGTGGGAGCATGAAGGAAACACATATTATTATTCTTTTCCAAGGAAAAGGCTTTTAACTTGGCACTTTTCTGTAGGCATAAATAGTCTTTAGCACTCCTTTTAAGTAAATGGTACACTGTCTTTTTAATGATTAACTTAGCACTTTAGCAAGCCTAGCAAATATAGACTTTCACTCGAGTTGAAGGATCTCTTTAAAAACCAGAACTCATTCAGTTTTCCTAGGTTATTTACCTGCCTAACTGTATTAGCAGTCTACACTAACACGTTAAGTGTTTTAACTGACAATAATGATTTTGCTAATAACACTAATAACACTAAGCTCTAAGATACAGCTTATAGAACTAGATGAAGAGTATAAATGCCTACAAAAAAACTGTACTCTTCAAAGGCGGAACTAGTTGGGATATGGAGTGGGGATAAAAGAGGGCAATAGAAAGGATGAATGTCAAAGTGCATTGTATGTCACAATGAAACCAATTACTTTATACAATTAACATATGCTAGTAAAAACTAGGCCTGCAGCTGTACCTATGTAGTGTCTGATCCCATCAGATCTCAGAAGCACAGTCAGGCCTGGTTAGTACTTGGATGGGAGACCACCTGGGAACACCAGATACTATAGGCTTGGAAGAAGGACCCGGCAACCCACTCCTGAAAATCATTCCTCCATTGAAAACCCTAGGAATAGCAGAGAAGCACTGACAATAGTGTTTCACCTGTTGTACATAAGGTTGCTATGAGTTGGATACCAACTCAAAGGCACCTAACAACAACAACAACATAAAATTTTTGCCTTAAAAGTGTTATGGAAAAATTTATTAAAATCATAATTCAAAAGACTATGATAAAGTCTCTAAAATTTTTAAAACACATTGTGTTAATTACAACCTCTCATCATAATGAAATTAAGGTAGAAATTAATTAAATGTTGAAATAAGAATATATCTCCTTGGACATTTTTTAATGCTCTTTTATGCAGCAATTGATTCAAATAATTTTTTAAAATATTATAATAGCTTTTTTGGAAAATAATAAGTGAGTGTGTATGTGTGTGGATAAACATAGAAAAACTTATGACAACCAAAGTTATGATAAAATAAAAATTCATATCTTTAAATTGTTTAATTGAACAAAAAGAGTAAAATAATCAAATATTCAAATTAGGATTTTATAAAATGTCTAGAATAACAAAAATCTGAGGAAACCATACAAGGATAAGAAGTATGAAAGCAAAATAAATTCAAAAACAGTGAAGAGGACAGGAGAGTGGTTACTAAAAAAATCATCAAATCATATCAAGAATAGGAAGGGTGAGTAATTAAGTTTAAAAAGAAGTTGTCTGGCATGGTGGTACACACTTGTAATCCAAGTGACTGAGAAAACTGAGATAGGAGGATTGCAAGTTCCAGGCCAGAGGCAGCCTATGCAACTTAGCAAAACTCTATTTCAAAATAAAAAAATAAAAAAATTCCAGAGGTGTGGTTCAGTGGTGGAACACATACCTAGCACAATTGAGGCACTGGGTTCAACCCCCAGTACCAAAAAAAAAAAAATCCAGGACATTATAAGAACAGATACAGCAGCCAGGCACGGTGGGTCACACCTTCATTCCCAGTGAACTAGGAGGCAGAGGCCAGAAGATTGCAGATTTGAGGCAAGAGGCAGGGTATGTAACTTAATGAGACTCAGTCTGAAGATAAAAAAATTTTTAAATGGGTGCGGAGTATTGCAGCACTGTGATGGAGAACTCACAAAGTATGTGTGAGGCTCTGGTTTCAACCCCCAAGTACTACACAAGAAAAAAATAGATATAGAAGAAAATTTTGTTTTTTGCTTTTTGTTTCTGTTGAGATGGGATCTCACTATGCTGCCCAAATTGGCCTTGAACCCCTGGGCTCAAGCAATACTCCCCCATCAGTCTCCCAAGTACCTGGGACTCCAGGCAGGCTGCCATTGCACCTGGCTTGAAGAGAACTTTATTATTATTATTATTATAAATCACACAGCCTTATGTTAAAGGTTTGAAAACACAAATTATTTTCATAAAGACATGAATTATTTTCTCCAAGTATATATCTGAGAAATACTTTTATGAGAGGCAGAAAAAAAGTGCAAAACCAGAGCAGTAGGATGAAATTAAGGGAGTTTTCCAAAACTAATTGTTGTCACCTGAAAAAGCTAAAGGTCAATGGGAGGGGCACTTCTGTCTTTTCTTCTAGATGGATCCATTAGTTATTCCTTTTCATTAAAAAATGGACAATTCTCACATTATATAAACTTTTCCACAGTGTAGGAGGAAAAATGCAAATCAAAACTGGAAATTCTCCAGTTCATTCTATAAGGCATACCCTGAATAACCCTAATACCAAACCCTAATTGAAAATATCACAAGCAATAAAAGCTATGTTCCCTATAAATATATACAAATAGAAAATTAAGAACATCTCAGCAGCACCAGCCAGGTTTCCTAGCTGACCAAGAGGTGGCTCTGAACCGGGCGGCATGACCTCAGTGCAGTCCATTTAGACCAAAAGTGGTCATCAGTGAGACACCTACCAGAAAGGCATTTGAGGACATTCAATGTTTTTAAAATACTACTAGAGTAAAAATGCCCAAGTCCAAGAAAAAAATACAAAAATCTAGAGCTTGTTTATCAGCAATTGTTGTTAGGTGCCAACTCATAGTGACCCCATGTACAACAAACGAAACACTATTGTCAGTGCTTCACTGCTATCCATAGGGTTTTCAATGGCAGATTGGTTTTTGGGAGTGGGTTGCTGGGTCCTTCTCCCAAGCCTACAGTATCTGGGTGTTCCCAGGCTATCTCCCATTAAAGTACTCACCAGGCCCAACCCTGCTTAGCTTCTGAGATCTATGGATGGATGCAGGCTTATCAGCAATAGCCAGTTAGAAAATGAAAAAAAAAAGTATTTTAGAATAATTCTAGTATTTTAGAATAATTCTAGTAAGAAATGTGAGTGATACACGTGAACAAAGCCCAAACCTGTGCTGAGAGGTCTAAAGGACCCTGGATAATGAGATATGCTGCATAACTGGGTGGGAAATGTTGGTTTTACAAAGATAACGGTTTTCCCCAAACATGGCACCAGCAGAATTTTTTCCTGGGACCTTTCAAAATGAGATTGTTTTGGTAGAACAAATTATCAAGAGTATAAAATTATCTGAAAAGAAAAGTGATGAGGAGGAACTAATGTTACCTGATATGCAACATGTTATAAAGAAGTAAGATTTGAAAATACATTGAGGGTCTAGAGAAAGAATCGCCTCTTCCTTTCTTCCTTACTATTTTTGTCTTTTATTTTGCTTTTATACTTCTTATATCTTTACTGTTTCCATAGTGTTTTATGAGTGCACAGTTTCAGCTTGGGATGATAAAAACGTTTTGGAGATGGATGCTGGGGATGGTTGTACTGTACTTAAAAATGATTAAAGTGATAAATTTTATGTCATGCATATTTTCCCATGGGCTGAGGTTTAGCTTGTTGGTAGAGCATTGCCCTACCATCACTGAGGACCTGAGTTCAATCCTCAGCACCACAAAAATGGGAGAAGGACATGGCAATCCACTTCCGAAGCAATCAGCCATTGAAAACCCTATGAGGGTTACTACTCAAGGGCACCTAACAACACCACCAATTACATTTTACTATAGTAATAAAAGCCTGCAGCTGTAGCCCTGTGGCATCCGATCCCGTCAGATCTCGGAAGCTAAGCAGGGTCGGGCCTGGTTAGTACCTGGATGGAAGACTGCTTGGGAACACCAGAAGCTGTAGGCTTGGGAGAAGGACCTGGCAAGCCCCTCCCAAAAATCAATCTGCCATTGAAAACCCTATGAACAGCGGAGAAGCACTGTTTCCCTGTTGTACAGAGGGTCGCTATGAGTCGGATACCGACTCGACGGCACCTAACAACAACAACATAGTAATAAAAGTGTAGCTACTTGTATAAGAACAGGAAATAGAATCTATCATATTTGGGCATATATTTTAAGAAAGGGAAATTTTAACCAGAAAATGACATTGGATAGCTGGCTACCAATCTAGAAAAACAATTATAACCACGACTCTCCAAATATATGTGTATAAATATGATGGCCTGAATAATCTTTTTAAATATTCCTAAATTTAGAATGCCTGCAGCCATAGCCTTGTGGCATCCGATCCCGTCAGATCTCAGAAGCTAAGCAGGGTCGGGCCTGGTTAGTACCTGGATGGGAGACTGCTTGGGAACACCAGAAGCTGTAGGCTTGGGAGAAGGACCTGGCAACCCCCTCCCAAAAATCAATCTGCCATTGAAAACCCTACGAGCAGCAGAGAAGCGCTGACAATAGTGTTTCCCCTGTTGTATAGAGGGTCGCTATGAGTCGGATACCGACTCGACGGCACCTAACAACAACAACAACAACAAAGTTAGAATGGGGCTAGGATTTAGCTCAGTTGGTAGAGCGCTGCGCTGCAGTCTCTGAGGACCCGAGTTCGATTCCCAGCACCACAAAAATGGGAGAAGGACCTGGCAATCCACTCCCAAGGCAATCCCGAAACAGCCATTGAAAACCCTATGAGGGTCGCTATGAGTCGTATACCAACTCGACGGCACCTAACAACAACAACAAATTTAGAATAAAATAGAATTTTAAAGTGTAGACTAAGAAAGAATTAAGTATTCTGTATAGCAGACATTCAAGCTAAGGATAAATCCCAGAAGAAAAGCATGTTGTTATTGTTGTTAGGTGCCATGGAGTTGGTGTCCAACTCATTGCAACCCTATGTACAACAGATGAAACACAATTATTGTGCTTCTCTTCTATTCAAAGGGTTTTCAATGTCTGGTTGTTTTTGTTGTTGTTGGTGGTGGTGGTGGTGGTTTTTTTGTTTTTTGCTTTTTTTTTTTTTCAATACAGGGGGTTGAACCCAGGGCCTTGCACTTGCATGCTTTATAAGTGCTGAACCACTGAGCTGCACCCTCAGCCCATTTTTTTACTTTTTTTTTTTTTTTTAATTTTGAGACAGGGTCTCGCTAAGTTAAGCAGACTGCCTCTGGTCTCGAACTTGTGATCCTCATGCCTCTGCCTCTGGAGCCACTGGGATTATAGGCATGCGCCACCACACACGGCTGGTCTGATTATTTTTTGAGAGTGGGTTTCCAGGTCCTTCTCCCAAGCCTACAGCACCTGGTATTCCCAGGCTGTCTCCCATCCAAGTACTAACCAGGCCTGACTCTGCTTATCTTCTGAGATCTGATGGGATTGGATGCCACAGTGGTATGGCTGCAGTGCCGTTGTTGGTAGGAACTCTATGTGGGGCACGCCTCCCAGTCCAGCCTGGAGGTTCGGACGGGCAGCACCGCTGCGCACACAGATACTAAATACAATTCACTCAGGACCCTCGGGTGAGGGGCGTGGACTTTGGATGTCAGCGGAGATGGGAGAAAGGAAAAGCCTTAGGCGCTTTTGCCTTCCAGGGGCAAACACCTGTGTCGGTGGTCTCAGTGGTCACAAGGAGACAGCTGTTGCTTCGTTGGTGATCAGATGGAGAGCGGGTTCTTTCCTTGTTGATGGTTGCGATGGTTGTATAGTCAGGTCTGACTCATAGCAACCCTTTGTACAACAGAATGAAACAATACCTGACACTGTGCCATCCACAGGATCTTTTTGTTTTTGAGCTCATTGTTGTAATCACTGTTTCTTCTCATTTTGAGTCATGCCATTAGCAAATGGAGGTTCTAAGGGTTTTACTCTACTCCTGTCATTAAGACCAACTCTACTTGAGGAGGCAACTCTTCCCAAGTTGTCTTTTGAGTGCCTTCCAACCTGGGGGCTCATTTTCCAGGACTGTATTTGACAGTGCTTCTCTGCTATTCCTAGGATTTTCCAATGGCTAATTATTTCGGGTGTGGGCTGCCGGGTCCTTCTCCTTAAGTCTATCTTAAGTCTGGAAGTGCAACTGAAACCTACCGACCATGGGTGGCCCTCCTGGTATCTGAGATACCAGCAGCATAACTTTCAGCATCACAGCAATATACAAAACCTCACAGCATGACAAGCAGAAAAGTAAAACAAAGTAAAATTCTAGATTGAGAATATATTTGAATTAGGTATCATAGAATTAGTATCACTTGGCAGTAACAATCACACATACACAAATGAGACCCATTAGATTCTATTGCATAAATGAGCAAAATACATGAAAAGATAATTTTATATGTTAAAAACTAGAGGGAATGAAATTAAGTAAAAACATAAAAGAAAGTTCAACCTCTTTTTAATCTTGCTTCTTTCTTTTAATTAGCAAACAATATATTGGGTTTCATTATGACATTTTCATACAAGTATATCATATACTTTGCTCTTATCGACCCCCATTAGTCCCTCTTCCCTTCCGCTAGCCACCCCCCTCCACGTGCCATTGTCCTCCCTTTAGAAAGTTCAGCTTTCCTCTCAGAGACATGCAAATTGAGCTGGGGCTATACCTCAGTGGTAGAGTGCACACAGACCTGCGTTCAATCTCTAGCACTAAAAAATAAAGATATGCAATATTTTTCAGTATTTGGAGGTTGAACCCAGAGCTTGGAGCATGCTAGGCAAGTGCTATACCACTGAACTGGGCTCCCAACTCCTTTTTTATTTTTTATTTTGAGACACTGTATCACTAAATTGCTCAGGCTGCCTCTGGCCTCAAACTCAAGATCCTCCTGCCTCAGCATTCCAAATCTCTGGGATTACAGACGTGGGCCTTGGCATTCCCAGCAGAGATAAGCAAGTTAAGGCAACAGTAACTCATCTTTTTGTTGATTAGTTAGCAAAAAAGAATAATTTAAGAAATTGCTGTAGTGTGCTAAAATTTACAGATTATAGATGACAATATACAGGTAAAACTGTAAAACTATTGGAAGGGATTCTGTCTCAAAGGGGAAAGGGAGTGGGTAAGTCACCATTTCGCAGCCATTGTACTAAAGGCTGGAGTACTAAGCCTTTACAAAAAGAAGGAGGCTTGATAAGAAGCAAGATATTTTAAGGGTATTAAGATGTCTCTTTATAGATTGTAGCAAAATGTTGGAAACTGGTGAATTTGAGTTGAGTGTATATGGGAGTTCTTACAACTTTTTTCTAAGTTCCAAATTATTTCAAGACATGCTTTAAATGCTCCCTTTTCACTAATAATCTGTTTCAGAGAATATTATTTTTAAAGTCTAAATATGAGCTATATGAATAAATATACCAATCATACAATAGTTCTGATAGGCAAAAATTGGAAACAAATTGAAAATGGTTAAGTAAATTAAGACATATCTACCTAAAGTCTGTGCCATTTCTTATGATCCTCGTAAAAACTACACAGCACTGTAAGAACATTAGTTCTTTTATTATTATTTTTATCATTGAGTCAGACCCAACACGAGGGTATCTAACATTATTATTATTATTATTATTATTATTATGGCTTTTGTGTGTATGTTTTAATTTAGTTTTGTTTTTTCAAACAAGGTCTCACTGTAACCCAAAGCTGGCCTAGAACTCACTGTGCAGACCAGGTTGACCTCAAACTCACACCAATCATCCTGCCTCTGCCTCCCAAGTGCTGGGATTACAAGTGTGCACCACGTCCGGCTCTATAATGTTAGTTCTTTTAAAGAAAGGAGAAAGGAAATAGTCTGGGGATATAACACAATGATAGCGCCCTTGCCTAGCATGTGCAGGGCCCTGGATTTGATCCCCAGCCCACAGAAGAAAAAATTTAAAAGTATTGGAGCTGGGAGTATGGCTCAGTTAGCATGCACAAAGGCCTGCATTCAATTCCAGTGGGCAAGGAAGGAAGGAAATAGTAGTGTACCCTGTTATATACAAATAAATATATGCTTTAGAAATGACTATATAAATGCAGCACTAGTGGACTTCTAGATGATTGTCACCCCTCCCTTTGCACAGACTTGCTATGATATTATATTGCTTATGTCCTTTAAAAAAAAAAAGCATTATTAGAAGAAGAAGAAGAAGAAGAAGAGGAAGAAGAAGAAGAGACACAGATGAACTTGTGCCCTGGGCACAGTTCTCCTGAGGTGATCTAGAACAACCAGAAGAGCACTGGAAAGGAAAGCTCTCTGAAGCAACAGTAACAGGAAGAATTTCATCTCAGTTTGTGGTTTGACCAATAGAATGTAGTGAATCCTCACACAGTAGAAAAATCTTTATTGTCTAGCATGTTCTAGGTGTTGCTGAACAGGATAACTACATTCATATAATACACTAATTACAACCAAAGAATTTAAACTTAATAGGCATTATGATGGCCCCTCACACAGGAGGTTAGTTGTCATCCTGGAGATGCACCAAAATTGTTCGTCAGTTTTGGTTTGGGTTGACAGAATATGAGATTAACTGTCTATAAATATGGTATAGTTTTAAGGTGTTCCAACTTTTATAGTTAGATCCCTGCTGCTTTAAATCATCCTTCCTATTTGAATTTCATTGGCCACTGTTAAGTATTTGAAGATCAATAGAGACAAAGCATATTGTTATGGTTGTTGTTGTGTTGTTAGGTGCTGTCGAGTCAGTGTTGGACTCATAGCAACCCTATATACAACAGGAGAAACACTATTGTCAGTTCTTCTCTGCTATTCATAGGGTTTTCAATGGTGAGTTGATTATTTTTGGGAGTGGGTTGCCAGGTCCTTCTTCCAAGCCTACAGTATCTGGTGTTCCCAGGTGGTCTCCCATCCAAGTACTAATAAGGTCTGACCCTGCTTAGCTTCGGAGATCTGACAGGAATGGATGCCACAGTGCTATGGCTACAGGTTGTTGATAGGTACCATCAAGTCAGGTCCTACTCCTAGCAATCCTATGTAGTACAAAACACCCCCTGACTCTGTGCCACACCCATTGTTGCAACCACTGTGTCAGTCAATCTAGTTGAGGGTCTTCCTTTTTTTGTTGACCTGCCATTCTCCCAAACATGATGTCCTTCCCCAGGGATTGGTCCCTCCTGACATGTCCAAACCAATTCACATATGGCCAAGGAGCAGTGTATTATGATCTCTTTGAACCTAACAAATCCCTGTGTGATATGTGAGTTGTTTTGGGTATTGTATGATTTTCATTTTCTATGATACTTAAAGTTATATCTCTTTTCCTTTTAAATTTCAACAAAACATAAATGTGCTTAGAAAAATACTTGAATCTGTGTTAATATTATGATTTTCACATGTTTGTAATTGTCATTTTATGAGTCATGATTGACAGTTTAAATCCAATATTTATGCAGAATATAGGTGAGAAACTACTGAATATTATAAACCATAATACTGAAGAGTATAATACTGAATATATAAACTATATACTGAATAATCCTAAAGGTTTCTCTCTGAAATCAATACTATTTTAAAAGCCTTTTAACAAACTCAGGGTAAATAATTAGCAACTTTATAATGTAGTTTATTTCTCTGCTTTGCCCATATACATTGATTGAACAGATTTTGTGTCTCACCTTTAAATATGCAGGCTTCATTTTTACCTTAAAATGTTTGTGATTCTACAGGTGGGTTCAGTGGTGGCTGTGGGCTGGATCCGCTCCCGGAAGGCTGTAGACTGGCGCCTCTTCCGGAACATCTTTGTGGCCTGGTTTGTGACTGTCCCTGTGGCAGGGTTATTTAGTGCTGCTATCATGGCTCTACTCATGTATGGGATCCTTCCATTTGTGTGATCTGTCTTCTGACCAGTAAACAACTAAAGGGATAGTCTAGCATGGGTGTGTGGGAGGCATGTGACCTCACATCTCCATCTCTCTCTGTCTCTCTCTCTCTCTCTGTCTCTCTCTCTCTCTCTCTCACACACACACACACACACACACACACACACACACACACACACACAGAGGTATCTCCCAACACACCCTCTACATCCCTTTCCAATGGCTCTATGCCATACTGTACACCCAGGCTGCAGAGGTTCATCTTCCAGAGCTAACCTAACTACTGTACATAGTAGTATGTTTTAAACTGGTATCGTGGTGATTTAATGTGGTGCACTCACTTATATATTAAATATATATTGTATACATAGACTAGGTAGCATTATTTCAGACATATTCAAAATGGGAGTGGAGACTATTGCCTAGAATTCAATATTCAATAAATCTTGTACATAATGATTTCAGTGACAAATGTTAAGAACTTTTGAAAGCAAAGTGTAGGCTGGAAAATCACTTTTTTTCCCAAATGGTATTTTTCCCTTTTAACATACTGTAAGATAAGTGAGGTACAGGATACATGCTACAAACTGGGCAGGTATTCACAGGCCCATGTGTGATCGCATCATGCTGGGACAGGAGTTCACAAGTGCTTTCACTGAAGAATTTGTTCATATACTATGTATGGATTATTGTAATGTATCATAATTGCTTTTGTAAATACTTAAACTGTAATTTTTTAATGGTGTGCTTCCCTTATACTTTTTTGATCAGTGAATTTTGAAAAGTACCAAAGAAGCAGGGGAATAGTTTGCCAGTATTGTTTCCATGTTGTCTGTCTCCCAATGTCACTCATCACCACGGAAAGCCTGGGAGGTAGTAGGCCAGTCAGGCTGTAACTCTCCCAGAGCAGGGTGTGTGGTTGAGGCACCAGCCACTGCCAAGTACATGTCCCATTTGTGGTTCCCCACCCCACCAGCAGCACAACTGCTGCCACATGCCAGATACTGGTCAGCCCTACAGTGGCCTTTCATTGTCACCAGCGTGGAGAATGTACAGATGTCAGGATGTGTGACCAAGCACTACATATCAAGTCCAGTTAAATTTCCATCCCTGCTCTACCCTGCAGCCCGAAAAGCGGAATTCTTGTTGCAAACATGAAAGCCTCTAAAACAAGGCTTTGTATGTGCTTTGACGATCTAGAAGTTCAGGGACCTGACGAGCTGAGATATTAGAACGTACACCAGGTTGGAGGATTTCTTTGAGGCCTACACTAAGCAGAACATCCTGACGCTCTCCTCCGGAGCCACTGGATTCTCGTCTCTTGATAGCAGGAGGGAGGAAGTGCGACTAATGTTAGAGCCTGAAAACTATGGAAATGCTGCTAAATTTTTTATATTGACAAACATTTTCTCGGTACTTCATTGTGATTTTTCATTAACCATATTAAATTTATAATAAAAAATACCCCTCAAAAGTTTGCCTCTGGGCTTTTTCCAAGTAGCTACGTGTTTTTCTTTCGACGTTTCCACAAGAGTAACAGCTATTCCCTGTGGACGCACAGTTTCACAGACTACCTTTCCAAGTCTGCGGAAGTCGAGGCGTGCGGGTCTCTTCCATCGCCCTCGCTCCGGCGTCGCGTCGGAGGGAAGCCGGCGGTAGGAGAGGGAGGAAAAAGCCCTCTTCTGCGCGGACCTCACCCCCAAGGTCACTGCCCAGCTCAGCCAGGCTCCAGGCCGGGGAGGCAGGTGCCCCGTTGGCCAGCCAGCGATGGTCTGTCCTGCCCACGTCTTGCCAGGCGAAGGATACGCGGGTAAAAGGCTCTGAGGTCCTCCCTCGGTTCATTGGCGAAGGAAACTGCTGCGTCCCCGGCCTCCGCACGAGTTCAATCTTCCCACACAGAGCTAGGGTACCGCAAGCGAGGAACCGAACGAGCGACGTGACAGCGCCTACACCCAGACGTGCAGGAGCACCAGACAGGAGAGCCGCGGGAGAGCGCGTGCGCAGGGGGCGCTGGCCGTGTGGGCGCATGCCCAGAGAGTGCCAGGAGCGCAAGGCTGGAAAGCTACTGGAGGGCTGGGAGGAAGGGTGGAGTGAAACAGGAGGGCGCGGGCGCCGAGAAGCATGGAGTTCGCTGCCTTCCCGGCGGGGAAAAGGTGGGTTGTGCTCAGGGCAGCTGGTGACCTTCGTTCTCTGCCTTTCCGGACGGCCTGAACTTGTGAGTGACATTCATTTTCAGCGAGGTAATTTTAAGTCCTCCCACCTGCTAGAGCTCTGAGGCAGCAAAAGAAACATTAAAACCCATCCCACAGTCCAAAAGGTGAAGGGTAGAGAGCCATGGCATCAGCCATTTTGGCCATTATAGGGTAAGGCCGGGGACGAGGTCGCACGCAGGCGGCCTCCCTTGGCGGGCCCAGGCTCGGCCCACATCCTCAGCCCCGCAGAGCTTGGTTCCTGCAGGGCAGCGGGCGTGCAGGAGCAACGTCCCGGGGACGAGCGGAAGCCTCCCCGGATGGTAGATGGAGCGTCGCTCGCAACCTCGGGGTTTTCTAAAGTCTTTTGAGGCGAGTCCCTCCCGTGGGCCGGGCGGTCCTCCCACTCCAGCCTCCCGCACAGCCCAGCAGGGGTCACAACAGTTCTGTGGACAGCTCCCCTCAGGAGGATGGCACTGAGGGCACCATTTGAGTGACGAAGAAAAGGAACAGAAATGACCAGTTATCTGGGTAAGGTAAAAAGAAAAAAAAAAAAAAAGCCTGAGCCGGGTGCTGTGGCACAGACCTGTAATCCAAGCAACTCAGGAGGCAGAGGCAGAAGGATCGCAAATTCAAGACCAGAGGCAGTCTGCGTAATTTAGCGATGTGGGGCGCACGCCTCCCAGTGGGGCCTGAAGTTTCGATGGGGCTGCGCCGCCAAGCACACAGATACTAAACACAATTCACTCTGGACCCTCAGGTGAGGGGCGCAGACTCCTGCGGCCCTCGGGACCCTGGCGGAGACAGGAGAAAGGAAAAGCCTCAGGCACTTTTGCCTTCCAGGGGCAAACACCTGTGTTGGTCCTCTCGGTGGTCAGGAGGAGACAGCTGTTGCTTCCTCGGTGATCAGACGGAGAGCAGGTTCTTTTCCTTGTTGAGGATTGCGATGGGAGAGCGTTTTTTCCTCATCAAAGGTCCGGGGGAGAGCAGCGGGAGAGGTGTTTCCCCATCGGTGGTCCAGGCAGGAACAGGCGAGAAGGCACAGAAAAGGGGTGCCAGAAAGGCCGTACCAAAAAGAGGTTCGAGCTGCCGCAGCGCCCATGGAATGACCTGAGCCAATCAGCTTTCAGTCCAATTGTCCAATCAGGAAGGGTTTTGTACAAATGTGCAACCACATTACTTTCATTTTCGCTAGATTTCTAACTTACAAACCAGATATTCAAACGCCATTTTCCCAGTTTGGGAGTTTTTGCCAATTTCCTCCCAGTTTTTCCCTACAAGCGAGACCCTGTCTCAAAAAGTAAAAGAAAGAAAAAAAGGGGGGGGGGGCTGTGGGTGCAGCTTAGTGGTACAGCACTTGCTAAGCATGCAAGCGTGAGGCCCTGAGTGTTTAAACCCTCCGGAACCGGGAAAAAAAAATGGGTTGGGTCATCTGCCTGCTTGATGGGAAAAACTTGGGAAGACCTACAGCATATGGTTAAATAAATGGGGAATAACAGCGCTGTTCTGGAATAGTCACTTAAATATCTGCATAGTTGTTGTTAGGTGCGGTGGAATCGGGTCCCCCTCACAGTGACCCTATGTACATACAACAGAAGGAAACACTCCCCCACACTGTGCCATGCCTGGCACTATGTCAGTGCTTCTCTGCTATTCATAGGGTTTTCAGTGGCTGATTGTTTCAGGAGTGGGCTGCCTGGTCCTTCTCCCATTTTTGCAGTGCTGGTTCTCAAAACAGGGCCTCAGTGAGGACAGAGCAAGCACCCTACCAAATGAGCTAAACCCCAGTCCTATTTGCATCCTTTGTTACTGAAAAAAAGCAGTAAACAACCCTGAAGCTACTATGAAAAGAGAAGTAAACTCACACTCCACCATCCCACCACTATACTGTCTGAAACATTTTCCCTCATTTTATTTGGTCTGCCAAACACCTGGAACTGGCCAGGCGCTGGGGAAACTGAGACAGAATGACCGCAAGGTTGGAGCAGCCTAATGGTGACAGGGACAGGCAGGCCTCAGGCTTCCTAACTCTGACCTCAGCCTCTTGCTATTCAGTAGGCTCTGTCATCATCAGTGGCCTCCATAAAAAGGACTGTGCAAACAGTGAACTCTCATGTATACAATGGGCTTTTTTGTTAATAAAAATGTACTCACATTTGTTCATCATTTGTAACATACCCACATCAGAGTACTCTGTTAATAACAGGGAGACTGAGGCAAAGGGCAGAGGGAGGGAAGAAGCATACGGGAACTCTGTGCTTTCTGTTTTTCACCTTTGCAACAAAATTTTAAAAAATTAAACTGAAAGAAAAAATGACTGTAGTAAGCTTGGGACAAAGGCTCAGAGAAGGAACACTGGCGGGTGGTTAAGAACTTGGAATGGAAGTCTAGGAAGAAGAGGGTTTCATTCTGCCTATTTGTACAAAGAAAGCATGGACTTTAATGTGATTTTAAGTAAAAAGTTTCAGATGCAATGAGGACGACCAACAGTTCTCTATACAGTGGGATCAAGACCCACATAGACAGCAAAAGGAATTTTGCCAGAGTAGGATGGAAATTTTCCTTGTCTTCCTCCAGACTTGCCAATTAGAGATTAAACTAAACCCTGAATTTAGAAATTCCAAACTACAAGTGGGTACGAAGGGGCAAGGAGGTCAACAGGAAGATGGATTTAATGACCTTGAAGGCAGAGAGCCTGGACTAGGGAACTGTGCCACTGTCTGTAGCTGGCAGCAACCACAACGGCATCTAGTGGGGTCAAGATAAATTGCAACTATCTTTCAGACCCTTTTAAATTGCAGCAGGGAAATTGCCTCACAAAATGTTAATTTTTTCATAATTCAGAGTTGCAAGAAATGCTTCTTGACAGTCTCAGGGAACTATGATCACATGCAGAGATCCCCTTTACTGGGAAGCCAAACCATGCCCACCTACCTGATGGCTCACTTCCATTTACCTAGCACATTCCAGAGTGCCTATCATGCGCCAGTACTGGCCTGGCCAGGCCACTGGAGGCAGGAGGACAAAAAGACAGGCCTCTAGGAGTTCAGAGGCAGGACGGAAACAGGTAAACAACAGCCATGTGAGGAGGTTTTTCAGCACTGGGAGCAGGAGCCCTGGAGGAAGGATGGTAAGTGGCTTGGGGAGGTCAGGGAAGTTTTCACAGAAAAGTTGGAAATTTGGCTAAGACTCCAAGTGCAATGTGGACATGGAGGACAGGGATTCAGTTTGAGAACTGGGAGGTGCTGGATACCTACAGAATATCCAAGGAGAGACATCTGACAGGCAGTTTGAAATAAACGTCTGGAGTTCAGGAGAGTTCTTAAATGGAGACAAGTGCGAAGAAGTAGCTAGTGTTGTTAGGTGCCATCAAGTTGGGTCTGACTCATAGCGACCCTACATACAACAGAACAAAACACTCCCTGATTCTGTGGCAGGCAGTCTGTGCAGACACTGTCAATCCATCTAGTGGAGAGTTTTCCTTTTCTTCATTGAGTTGCCACTCTCCCAAACATGATGTCCTCCAGGGATTGGTCCCTCCTGACTAAATGTCCAAAATAAGTGAGACACAGTCTAGCCATCCTTCCTTCCATGGAGTACTCTCATTGCACTTCTTCTAGGACAGATTTGTTGGTTCTTTTGTGTTGGGGATTTTTAAGATCATATCCCACAACTAGGGTCCCTCATGACAGCCTGAGGGGCTGACCCCTAGTTGACCCCAGGGCTCATCTCACTCACTCAAACCAGCCCCACCAATCGAGTGAGTAAAGATGGCGCCTGGCCAGCCTGACCTGCCCTAACCACCTTAATTTTGATTGGCTCCGCTCAGCATTTTCGGGTAATAACTGTCCCCACCTGGCAGGTATGACAGTTTACCTGCTGTACCTGTCAGATGTGTGCCCTGATTGGCTGAATCCCAACATGTGACCCTTCCGGGACCCTATAAAAGTAGGGTTCCTGGACCCCCTTGTTACCCACCGATCCTCACCTCTCTGACTGTCCTTCAACTGTTACCTGACCCCCATCACCTGGACCAGCGCTCCCTACTCCAGCAAGATCTGAAAGCAAGCCAGGGGGATCAAGACCAGGGGCCCCGAAGAGCCGAAGGAAGCTACGAAGAGCCTCCCAATTCCTCCCATGCTTGGGAAGGAGGGAGGTAGAGAAGGCGAGCCGCAAGAGGCAAGACCAACTGACCTCCACGGAATACCGGCGGCTGTGGCTGTGCCTTTAAGGCTGAGCTGTACCAGCACTCAGCCTGCAGCATTCCATGCTGCAGGCTTAGGGCCAGCACTTAGAGAGTACATAGAGCTCTACTCTACAGGGTTGCTTGCTCCTTGCACCCCATCAGGGGAGCACCCGATAAACCTTACCTGCCCTGCTTTACCAACAGAAGGTCTCCTAAAGTCCTTCATTTATGCCACCGGCCATCTGGTTATGTTGTAGGCTGGCTCTAATCTCAGCCAGGCTAGAGCTAAAACCGCAACACTTTTGGCAGTCTATGGTATATTCAGTATTTGTCTCCAACACCATAATTCAAAAGCATCAGTTCTTCTGTCTCCCTTAGTCAATGTCCAGCTTTCACAACCACATAAAGCAGCTGGCTTTACAAAACTGCCATCTAGGAACCAGATGGCAGTAACGGTGTTCAAAGGCAGAGCAAGTGGACATAAGAGAATCACCAGATGTGTCTGGTGATATACTCCACTCACCCTAACACCTCAAGATATGGGCACGTCCTCTAGGTGGACAAGCCAAATCTCTGGAAGGAGGTAGGGGCTGACCACAGCTTCAAAGTGCACACATAATGAACACTATGCCCTGTTCCATGTCCTTGGACCACACTTGGCAGATACTCCTGACTCTACACCATTTTATTCACTCCACCAGAGGATGAGAGTGTCCTTGACTAGTCATGTTGGGAAAATGAACTAGGCCTGATGTAATCAGGTTCTCTCAGAATACACCATCCCACACTGCTGGCCCACGCCATCCAGCCTGGTCCAGACCAGCATGCTTATGACTCTTGCAAACAGCAAGAGCATCAGCCAGCCACCATGTCCTAATTTATACCTTGTGGACACCAGAGTGAGGAAGAATGGGGCTTTATCAGACCCTGCTTATTTTGAGAAAGTCTCATGGCATACTGGATTTTGAGCAAAGGCATATGTAATTTGCAAACGCTCCTCACGCAAATATAATACACACATACTGAGAACCAGTGTGCAGAATTATAGAAGATGAAATGAGGGCAAAAAGGAGGGACTTGGTCCTTCCAGGGAACCAGCAGAGGAAGCTGAATCAGAGCACCAAACATGTGCAACCAGAGGCTGCAGTCTTACACTGCAGGGTGTCCTGCAGGTGCAGAAACAGCATCCTGATGTATGTGTAAACAGATAATTCTTGGGGGTGGTGCGCAAACAGCTCCAGCTCTTTCTTACATTCTTCCTAGCCAAGATTCTAGAACCTGAACCTCAGCTAAGCAGTAGAAATCTCCCAAAGATAGACTTTTAATGACCAAATGAAGCTTTAGGACATTTATCATCCTCCTCTGTCCCTTCACCAGAGATACTCAGAATATGATACATCAGCCGTGGACCATGGCATCTCCCTGGTCACTTGCTGAAGCAACTAGTATTTACAATATCATTTGCAATATGTGTTAACTTTAATCTACCACAAAATTTAATAAGAAACTTCATGCCTATTATTAGTCGCTATCAAAACCAACACTGATACTTTTATTGATCTCTCCAGCTGAGTAATTTTCCTAAGGGTAGCAAGTAAGAGGAAGAGGGATTCTTGCCTTGGCCAATGCTTTCAGACTCTGTCCCTTCAGATAGCCTTGAAGTATATAGCAAAATAAAAGTGAGAATTCCACCTTCCTGACATAATGAATATTAACATTTTGGAGAATCTTTTGCCTATATTTATATTTACCCAGGGCTTTGTGCATGCCACACAAGTACTCTGCCACAGCTGCACTCTCAGCCCCTCTGGCCTTGAACTCCTAATTCTGCCTCAGTGGCCAGAGTCACTGGGATTACTGGTGTTTAAAAATAAAATGGAGATCAGTTTCTAATAATGTTATACTGTGAGCATTTCAGGAATGTGGTTTGTAATGGCTGAATAATATTTAATGAGTATACCATCATTTATTTAGTCATTGTCCTATTGGTTCATATTTAGATAGTAATTAGTTTTTCACTACTAAAAAGAACATTGCAGTCAGAAACTTTACACATAAATCTTTGTGCACCTCTGGTAATTTTCTCAAAGTAAATTCCTAGGTGGCACTGAATCAAAGAGCCCGTGGACTTAAATATATACATTAGCTTCCTGTCCCCAGGTACCATGCTCATAGGCTGTGGTGAAAGATAGAGCAGGTCATCTTGAGGCTAAGACTCAAAAGGCAAGAGCGATGACTTCCGGCAAGATGGCGGACAGATAACATGCGCCTTCTGTCCCAGAGTAAAGGGAAGCCTCGATTAGGGGTTTAGAACTCACATTGAATAGTTAGAAACAGTGATAGTTTAGATTGGGAGATAGACGATGAAACTGGATGAACACTGAAATCGAGCATTTGGCTTTGGAGAAGCTACACAGAGGTCACTAGCGGGACTGCCATTCCGCCATTCCGCCATTTCGCCATCATGCAGATGGCAGGATAGAATCCCAGAGACTCAGAGGGGACTTCGCACACACACCCACAGGAGCCAGACCCAACACGGAGTGCAACCTTGACATCACACTGTCACCCTGCCCAAGGGACACAAACTACAAGTTTTGGGTGAGTCAGTTTGAGGTGGCACACAGAATCGCCATCTTTAGTGGCATACATCCCGCAGCCTGAGGCGCTGGGCTGTTGTAGGTCCCTCACACGAGAAAATAGGGATCAGATCCATGACAGTAGATACTCGAGGGTACGGGGAGTAATCACGGAGGGAACTGGGAAACTGGTGCCAGCGGTACGCATCCAGAGCTGAAACGCAGCTCCCTCCCTCCTGTTGTGGCGGGACAGTGGTGCAGACGCAATCTCCACAGACATATAGGCACACATACATCTGGATCCCAGACACACCAGAGGGGATCCTAAGTCATCCCACTGCACTGTGGAGAAAGGTGAGGTCTGTGGAGGCGGCGGAGCCCCACGCAGACAGAGTGCTCCTTTTTGGCAGAGTCTTGCAGGACAATTAGACACAATAAGAGCAGTTTCGAACACAATCGCCGTGCATGGACAGACCTGCTACAGATTTTCTCCAGGGGGGTTGAATATCATCCTGCCCACAAGAGGATTTGGTCCTCCCAAGTGGTCAGAAAACCATGCAATAAAAAAAAATCCATGATAGCAGCCATATTCCCTCCATTCTATAGGCTTTGGGCCAGAAATCTCTGATTTGGGGAATTGGCACCCAAACTACATGGGACAGGGAGAACCCCAGGGAGGACCCCACAGGTTCCACTGCCTCTCAAACAATACAATAGACACAGAATATTTCATGAAACCATCTCTTTGGTCATTAGGTGTCCCACTTAAACCCAAGACATTGTGGGGCAATCCGCCATTTTCTACATAATTGGCAAAATCTCTATAGACTAAGACAGACTGCTCCTGTAGATTGTGTGAAAACACTGCCATCCTGAGTTCTGGAGGGAGCACTGCTTCCTGCAGTATCAACTTCACCCCGTGGAACTGGGTGTCCACAGTGCAGATTCCACCTGAAAGAACATACAAGGGTTTTTTTTCTTTTCTTTCTTTTCTTCTTTTTTTTTTTTTTTTCTTTTTCTTTTTTTATGGGGATTTGAATCCAGGGTCTTGTGCCTGCTTGCTTTGTAGGTGCTGGACCACCGCACTGTGCCCCCAGCCCATATTTTTTACTTTTTGAGACAGGGGCTTGCTGGGTTGCACAAACTGCCTCTGATCTCGGGCTTGTGGTCCTCCTGCCTCTGCCCCCCAAAGCCGCTGGGATTGCAGGTGTGCACCACCCACCTGACTACAAGTGTTTTTATATGTGTGTGTGAGCATGTATGCATGGTTTTGTTTTTGTTTTTGTTTTTTGGGTTTTTTTTGTTTTTGTTGTTTTGTATGGGGGTTTGAAACCAGGGTCTTGTGCCTGCTTGCTTTGTAGGTGCTGGACTGCCACACTGTGCCCCCAGCCCATATTTTTTACCTTTTGAGACAGGGTCTCGCTGGGTTGTGCAGGCTGCCTGTGATCTCGGGCTTGCGGTCCTTCTGCCTCCGCCCCCCAAGCTGCTGGGATTGCAGGTGTATACCACCACACCTGACTACAAGTGATTTTATATGTGGGTAGGAGCATGGATGTGTGAGTTTTTTTCTTTTTTCTTTTTTTTTCATTTC
The DNA here is from genome assembly GCA_007922755.1 of Pedetes capensis. Classification (NCBI taxonomy): domain Eukaryota; kingdom Metazoa; phylum Chordata; class Mammalia; order Rodentia; family Pedetidae; genus Pedetes; species Pedetes capensis. The sequence continues at coordinate 172,096 of VMDO01000987.1, forward strand.
TATTTTCTTCCTTTCTTGTTTTACTCTCTTCCCTCTTTCTATTCTTTCTCTTTTTCTTAAGCTATGTATGTGTCTTTGTATTATTTTACCCTTAAGTATTAACCTTAACTTTAATTTTGACAGTTATTTCTACTAGCCTCTGTCCTCTACCTCCTCTTTCCCCCTCTTCTGTCACCATATCCCCCCCTTTCTCACTCTACAGAGGAGAAACAAAATCTATCGCGTCAGTAGCCCTTAGCCCCTTTGGAATTGGGCTGGTGGACTAAAGAGAGATCCACACAGACCAAAAAGCTGAGAATATACCCAGTTTATAAGCTCAAATAAGCACCAGAGATTCAGCACCACACAATCCCAAAGGAATAACAGAGGGAGAAGTTCTGCGCACTCAGGAGAGATGAATTCTACTTCCCAGAACATACGGGAAAACTAAACCTTCAAAAAACACAAAGAGGCAGGATGGATCTGAAGGCCCTACAGAGCAAAGCCCCCCAACAAATAACACTAAGGGACTCTCAATTCTTAGAGATCTCTGATTCGGAATTCAGAGTCATGGTTATAAACATGCTAAGAGAAATTAAAACGAATACAAGCACCCAGTAAATCCTTGAAAAGAAGGTATCTCACTTGGAATCTATTCTATCATCCCAGTTAGAAATGATAAGGAAAACCCAAGCAACTCTCCTTGAAACTCAATCCAAGTTAACTGAATTGAACTCGGCTAAAGAATCCTTTTCGTTGAGATTGGACGAATCTGAGCTGAGGATTTCTGATTCTGAAGATGCCATAAATGAACTTAAATACAAACAGTCAGAAATGGAATCAATGGTAAAGATATTTTAAAAAGATATCCAAGAGAACTCAGATAGAATGAAAAAAACGAAACTTAAGAATTCAGGGCATCCCTGAAGGAGAAGAAAGATCCACTGGAGGCCTTCAAAATCTAGTAAAGGATATCCTGAAGGAAAACGTCCCAAAGATAGTACAGGAAATAGATATATACACCACTGAGACATTCAGGACTCTTTTGAAGGCCGACTTAAGTAGATCATCCTCAAGACACATCATTGCTTGAATGCTGTCATTAGAGACCAGGGAAGCTATCCTGCAAGCAGCAAGACAGAAACCCCTTATTACTTATAAAGCAAAACCTATTAAAATTACTGCAGACTTCTCCATATCAACATTGAAAGCTAGAAAGGAATGGACACAGGTGATTCAAATCCTAAAAAAAAAAAAAAAAACTCCAACCAAGACTAATATATCCAGCAAATTATCTTTGATAATAGATGAGGAGTATAAGACATTTAATGACATTGATGCTTTTAAACGATATGCAACCACCTAACCAGCACTGGAGAGGATTGTAAATCAACTACCACATCCAGGAGAGTTAAGACAACCCTATAAAGGAAAACAAAGAACAGGTTAGCTGAAATGAGTGCAACCCAAGAAAGGACCAAAGCAAACATGATTCATAAATAAGTAACAGGTAATGATTGGGTATATAACATTAAATGCTACTCAGTAATCACTATTAATGTAAATGGTCTTAACTCGCCAATTAAGAGACAGAGGCTGGTTAATTGGATGAAAAAACACAAACCATCAATATGTGGTATTCAAGAAACTCATCTAACTCACAAAGACTGGAATAAACTGAGAGGTAAGGGCTGGAAAAATGTATACCTAGCAGGGGGGGAATAAAAGAAAGCAGGTGTTGCAATACTAAATTCAGATAGATTAAATTTCATTCCAAAACTAATTAGAAGAGACAAAGGAGGACATTACATTTTAATACAAGGAACAATCGATCAAGAATCAATAACGCTCCTTAATATTCATGCCCCAAACATAGGGGCACCTAGATTTACAATACAAACTTTATGGAATATAAAGAACTTTATTGTACCAGAATCAATAATTATGGGAGACTTCAATACCCCACTTTTATCAACAGCAAGGTCATCAAAACGAAAAATCAACAGAGAAACGTCAAATCTAATCTCCACCCTAAACCAGTTGGATCTCACAGATATATACAGAATATTTCATCCACATGATGAGGAATACACATTCTTTTCAGCTTGACATGGAATGTTTTCTATGATAGATCATATGCTAGTCCATAAGAACTCCCTCAACAAATACAAAAAAGTAGAAATTATCGCCTATCCCTTATCAGATCAAAATGGGATAAAATTGGAGCTCAACAGCAAGAATAATTCCAGAAACTTTACAAACTCATGGAGACTGAATAATACAATGCTGAATGACCCATGGATTGTTGATGAAATCAAATTGGAATTTTAAAAATTCCTACAATCATACCAAACATGGGATACCGCAAAGGCAATTTTAAGAGGGAAGTTTATAGCATTAAGTGCCTTCATCAATAAAATAAAGAAGAGCCAAATAAATGACCTAATGATGCATCTTAAGACACTAGAAAACCAACAAAAAATCAGCCTAAAAGGAAAACCCAAAAGGAAATTACAAAAATAAAGGGAGAAATATCTCAATTAGAATCCAAAGAGATAATTCAAAAAATTAATAAGACTAAGAGCTGGTTCTTTGAAAAGATTAATAAAATAGACACCCCTCTGGCTAACCTCATCAAAAAGAAAAAGGAAAAATCCAACACAGTATGGATTATGAAAGACAACGGATTCATAACCACCAACTCCAAAGAAATACAGAAAATTGTCAGGGATTACTATGAGAGACTGTGTTCCCAAAAATATGAAAATGCAGAAGAAATGGACAAATTTATTAACACGTATGACCTACCAAAGCTAACCCAGAAGACATAACTGACTTAAACAAGCCCATTACATATACGGAAATAGAAAAGGTAATTAAAAGTCTCCCAACAAAGAAGAGCCCAGGCCCTGATGGATTCACGGCAGAATTTTACCAAACTTTTAAAGAAGATATAATACCTGTCTTCCTCAAATTATTCCAAAAAATAGAAAAGGAGGGAACACTCCCAAATTCATTCTATGAAGCTACCATCACCCTGATACCTAAACCAGGAAAAGATTCATCTAAGATAGAGAATTACAAACCCATCTCCCTTATGAATCTAGACGCAAAAATATTTAATAAAATTCTGGCAAACAGAATCCAGCAGCATATAAAAAAGATTATCCACCATGACCAAGTGGGATTTATACCACAGATGCAAGGCTGGCTTCACATATGGAAATCAATTAATGTAATCCAGCATATCAAGAAACTGGCAAACAAAAACCATACGATTATCTCAATTGAT
>VMDO01000987.1:175466-204548 GCA_007922755.1 Pedetes capensis
AAAACTAAAACCATTTCCTCTTAGATCTGGAACAAGACAAGGATGTCCTCTCTCTCCTATTCTATTTAACATAGTAATTGAAGTCCTGGCCAGGGCAATCAGACAAGAGAAAGAAATCAAAGGGATACAGATTGGCAAGGAAGAGGTCAAATTATCCTTATTTGCAGATGATATGATCTTGTACCTGAAAGACCCCAAACCCTCAACCAGAAAACTTCTGAATCTAATTAACTCCTTCAGCAAAGTTGCAGGCTACAAAATTAACACACAAAAATCAATAGTTTTTCTTTACACCAATTCCAAACAGGAAGAGAAGGAAATTTCAGGAAAACTACCATTCATGATAGCCCACCAGAAAATTAAATACCTTGGAATCAGTCTAACCAAAGACCCTTCAGATCTCTACAAGGAAAATTTCAAAACATTAAACAAAGAAATAGCAGAGGACACTGAAAAATGGAAAGACCTCCCCTGCTCCTGGATAGGGAGAATTAATATAGTAAAAATGGCTATCCTACCAAAAGCAATCTATAGATTTAATACAATACCCATTAAAAGTCCACTGACTGACTTTACAGAAATAGAAAAAATGATCCAAAAATTCATATGGAACCACAAAAGACCACGAATAGCCAAAACACTTTTAAGCTGCAAAACGATCGCAGGTGGAATCACAATCCCTGACTTCAAACTATACTACAGGGCAGTGGTTGCAAAAACAGCTTGGTACTGGCACAAAAATAGGCCCGAAGATATCTGGAACAGAATAGAAGACCCAGAAATACCTCAACACACCTATAGCCACCTGATTTTCGACAAAGGAGCAAAGCAAGTAAACTGGAAAAAGGACAGCCTTTTCAACAAATGGTGCTGGGAAACATGGTCATCCACATGCAGAAAAATGAAAGTGGACCCGCATCTCTCAATATACATGAGAGTTAACTCAAAATGGATAAAAGATCTCAACATAAAACCAGAAACTTTAAAACTTATAGAAGGCAAGATAGGCAATACACTCCATCATATAGGCATAGGAAAGTATTTCCTTAATAGGATTCCAATTGCTCAAGAAATTGCAACAAGAATAGATAAATGGAATCACATGAAATTAAAAAGCTTGTGCACAGCAAAAGAAACAATTAACAGAGTCAAGGAAACCCCCACAGAATGGGAAAAAAATCTTCACATTTTATACATCAGACAAAGGTCTAATTACTAGAATTTATAAAGAACTCAAGAAAAAAACTCCCAAAAAAACAAATAACCCAATACACAAATAGGCAAAGGAACTGAGTAGACAGTTCTCAAATGAAGAGGTCCATAAAGCCATGAAACACATGAAAAAATGCTCAGTATCCCTAGCCATTAGGGAAATGCAACTTAAAACATCTCTGAGATTTCACCTTACACCAGTAAGAATGGCCAAGATCAATAAAACAACAACAAATGCTGGCGAGGTTGCGGTGAAAAAGGAACACTATTACGTTGTTGGTGGAGCTGTAAATTGGTCCAGCCACTGTGGAAATCAATATGGAGACATCTTAAAAAACTGAAAATAGATCTACCGTATGACCCAGCTACTAGGAATTTACCCAAAGGAAGATGGGTTATCATACCACCGAGACACCTGCATCTCCATGTTCAGTGTTGCACTTTTCACAATAGCAAGGGTATGGAATCAACCAAAGTGCCCTTGAACAGAAGAATGGATAAAAATCTATGGTACATATACACGATGGAATACTACTCAGCAATCAAGAAAAATGAAATAAGGTCATTTGCAGCAAAATGGATGGAGTTAGAGAAAATTATTTTAAGTGAACGAACCCAAGCTCAGAAAGAGAAACATCACATGTTCTCACTTATATGTGGGAGTTGAATCAAAATTATGAGGAGGAAACATCCTATTCAAAGGTCGGATCAAAATAAAATGGAAAAAAAAAAAGCTGAGAATGGTGCCAATATAAATGGTCTAGAAAATGCATGCAATTGTTCTGACAAGATAATAACAAAGTTTGCTAACAGGAAAAATTTCTATCTTAAACAGAACTGGGACTCAAGTACATTTAGAAAAACATTACCAAGTAAATGATAGAGAAGACTTAGATGGCGGGGGGAAGCATACAAGAGGATAAGGGGGAACCTATATGAATAATGTACATCAAAATGCATATATGTAAATGCCACAATGAAAAGCATGTCAGAATGAATCACATTAAGGTGTACATTAAAAATGTCCAATAAAAAAAAAGGCAAGAGCAAGTGGACATAAGACATCCTAGCAGTATCCTGAAAAAATCGGTTTAAAACATGAAGTCAAATGAATGAGTAGCCATAGGAAAGCCAAACTGGGAAGGGGAGGGAGGGAGGAAAGACTTGGAGGAGAGTGAGCCAGAGGTGGGGCAGGTGGGGTGGGAAACACACACGAGCAGCAGGAGCCTGCATTTCAGGAAGGAACCATGAGAAACCACAGGAACTGTTCTGCCCTAGAATACTTCTCATGGCATCCGTATCTGAACTACTGAACTATTGCAGTTGTTGTTGTGAGGATGAAATAGGTTATTTCAAATAAAGTGACCAGCATGATGCCTGTACATAAGCTCATTTGCTTTCCTTTCTATGGCAACTTAGTGACTCCCTCTGTGATGAGGGTACTCAGCACACAGCCCAGTCAGCCACAATTCAGTAAGATCACTGAATAAAGGTATCCCTATGTTCGTATATGGATTACTGTATCAATACACAAAATTTGGCTCTTTGGCTCTGCAATATCAATTAAATCACTTAACAGAAATGGCATTACAAAGAGAAAAATACAAACATAGCTCTCCCCTTCTCATCTAATTTAGGCAATAAATACAACCAACCTCAACAGATAAGTAACTAAGAAGTAAGGGTGTATCTCATCAGTTTCTTTGCACATGGCCTTATGCCACCCCTCAGCCTTAACCACACTGAAGAGGACTGCTCTGTAGAACACTCCTTGAACACACCGCAGCTGGTTTCCAACTTGCAGGGCTCATTGCTCTGCCCCAGAGCATGATGGCGCCTTGTCGAGCACTGGTCAGGCCACCTAAGCATCCCATCCACACACTGAATATGTGAGGGCTCTCCAGCAAGACACAATTAAGTACACTGAATGCTAACAAGACAGCTAATCCATGGCTTACCCCTTTCCTGTTTTACTTTCTCTCTTGTTGTAGTGATTCAACCCACACAGAAAATATTAAAGAAAATAAAATTATATTATATGACTGGTATCACAAATATTTTCCAACATAAGTGATGTTTAGTTATTACCCAGTTACCCATAATTTGGCAAAAGATACTGTCTAGTAAAGATAGGCTTTGGGGGTGACAAGGGGTATTCTGCAATGAAGTGTTTTACAAAGCAAACGGGTCTAGTTTTAAGACAACTCAATCTGAAAAAGCAAAGAATCTGAACAGGCAAATCAGAACTATAAATGATCAGAAAAAATAGGAAAACAGTTCCCTCACTGGCCATTAGGGAAATGCAAATTTAAAAAACAATACAACTCACCTATACCACTGGCAAAAATTGAAAGTCTGATAATGTTCAGTGTTATTGAGAATGCAGAGAAATTGACAAACACCAGTGTTGTAAATATAAATTGATACACAATTTCTTTTGTTTTGCTTCTTGAGACAAGGTGTTGCTATGTAGCCCAGGCTGGCCTCAAATTCACCATATAGCCCAGTCTGGTTTTGACCTCATGATTCTCCTACCTCAGCCTCGCAAGTGCTAGGATTCTAAGCAGGTGCCACCATGCCAAGCTCTGGTACACAGAGGGGCAAGTTTGTAATACCCATCAAATGCAAATACCCTAAGACAGTAATCTCACTTCTAGAAATTGATCTTACAGAACTACTGTCCAATATAATAGCCACTACCTACATGTGGCCATTTAAACTAGTTAAGTTTAAAATTCAGTTGCTCACTTGCCCCTGTTGCATTTCAGATGCTCAATAACCACATGTAGCTAGTATCTGCCATACAGGATATTGCAGATGTAGATCACTTTCATCAGCACAGAAAGTGCTATGGGGTAGGGCTGCTGTGGAAATATCCACAAAAAACAAATGACATTCAATGCTGCATTGGTTATGAAGTAAATAAAAAAAAAGTACAGCACAAAAGGGAAACAGTAAAGTAAATTATGTCACCATTATACCAATACATGCAAGTAAAAAATATAAGGCAGGTATATGAAAGTCTGATAAGAGTGTTACCAAGGATGTAAGGAAATATATTCAAACACCATTGGAAGAAATATGAACAAACAGAACAAGGATTCTAATATAATGTTAAAATTTAAAGTATATTACAAAATATGATGCATTTTAACACTTTATATATAAACAGATATCTATGACATGCCTAAAAACACTAAAAAATATGTGCAAGAATATCAAATTGTTAGTGGCAGTGAAAGGACTGAGAAGGGGAATTTTCACTTTTAATTTACTTCTAAATTCTGAATTTATTACAATTGTATGCCTTACTTCTGTGTTAAAAAGAGAAAGATTTTCAAAAGGAGTTCTACTCTTAGAAAGAAAAGGGATTTCAGGAAGCCCTGGGAATATTAAGAGTCTACTCATTGCTTTTCTAAACTGGTACTTCCCTCTTTGGTCATGTTTCTAGATCTAGTAATCAAAACTACTTTTCTGAAGCCCTGGAGGAGATGCATCCTCCTCCTGCTGAGGCCTCACCCTCTCCACATCCCTCCCCTCCCGCCCCATCACACTCTCTTTGCTTTCATCTAGTCATGCACTCACACACCCAGGCCCTCTCAGCAGCTTCCTAACACCACTCCCTGATGCTCCCCATCATGCCACAACAGGAAATCAGTTCCTCACATGTGCTTCTCTCCAACAAAATAAAACCTCTGCTTCAATCTTCAGAGGTAGAGTGAGGGATACAGAAATGAAAGGGATAGGGAACAGCACAGATATTTTGGACACACCACTTCAGACACAAATGCCACCTAGAAAAGTACTTCTCAAAAAACATATCAAATATAAGAAAACAACCACTAGTAACTTGGATAAGCAATTATGTTCAAAAATGTGATGGGTTTATTTTATTTTACTCTGATGCAAAACCAAAGATTCCACTATAGCACAGAGACTAATATATTGAAAGGTCATGAAAAAGTGGTGTGGGACATGCAGGTTATGATGTACAAACTGGAGGGTTGGGTCATTTCCTTTAACGTGACACTACATTGTCACTGAGGAACACATTGAAATTAACACTGCAGAACTCAAGGGAAATGTGGCACAAACATGACAACTTTCAGGCATGTCTTCAAGGACCTCCTTTACGACGGACCTGTAATCTCCAGACTTCAGTGTGGGGAGGATTATAATTCTTTGGAAGAATAAAAAGTTCACACTTTTGAAATTTCACAGAAGAATTTTTAAGGCCAAAACACAGTGGGTTCATTTCTCTTCACTTCCAAGAACAAATCTGATGCTTTACTCAAAACCCTATTAAGCTTCCAGTTCAAATCCCAACCCAACCTTGTGACCCCCTGCATTGAAGTTCTTTCCATCGATTAAAGCTGATAGGGTCAGTTTGACTCCTAGAAAGAAAATACCACAATCACTTATAGCCAGCATTACAATCAAACCTAAATTTTCTAGAAATAATGGACTGAGTCAATGGCATGGAGTAGAGCTGGGTGTTTGGTGGTGGTGTTATCAGGTGCCATCAAGTCAGTGTCCAACTCCTAGCGACCCTACGTACAACAAGCCAAACAGTATTATTACTGTTTCTATGCTATTCATAGGGTTTTCAATAGCTGAATTTTTGGGGGAGTCGGTTGCTGGGTTCTTCTCCCAAGGATACAGCGCGGGTTTTCCCAGGCAGTCTCCCATCCAAGTACTAACCAGGCCCGACCCTGCTCAGCTTCCAAGATCTGATGGAATCGGACACCACAGCTGCAGGCAGAGCTGGGTATATTGTTGTTAGGTACCATCAAGTCATGTCTGACTCATAGTGACCCTTATAGTGTTTTCAATGGTTGGGTGCCTTGGGATTGCATTGGGAGTGGATTGCCACATCCTTCTCCCATTTTTGCAGTGCTGGGAATCAAACCTGGGACCTCAAAGACTGCAGAGTGGCACTCTACCAAGTGAGCTAATTCCCAGCCCAAATATGGCACTTTGTTGTTGTTGTTGTTAGGTGCCATTGAGTCGGTATCCAACTCATAGCGACCCTCATAGGGTTTTCAATGGCTGGCTGTTTCAGGATTGCCTTGGGAGTGGATTGCCAGGTCCTTCTCCCATTTTTGCAGTGCTGGAAATTGAACTCGGGACCTCAGAGACTGCAGTGCAGCGCTCTACCAACTGAGCTAAATCACAGCCCCCAAATATGGCACTAGCCATACTAAATCAACACAGATTTGTCTATAATCCTCTGATCTCTAATGAGTAAAGCATGATCATAGAAAACGTTACTTTGGAGTTCAGAGTTAAGAACAATGAATGTTCTTAACACTCAAACACTTAAGACTCAAAGGCTAAAGTGACCAAATCTAGGCTAAAGATATATAAACACTAAGTGAAAAGTGCTTAATCTGTTTTACTTTGTCTGAATAACCAGCCATTATAAAATAGTTTGAATCAACCTACAGCGATTATTGTAAGCTGTTCTGTAGGACAATCTCACTTATCTATCACTTTCAACCCTAACCCCTCCATTATTAATTCCTTTACATACCTGGCCGAAGGGTCTGAGTATAGCCCAGTCCAATCAAGCTGGCATTATTTACTTTAGCCTAGGATTAAGAGATACAACAGAAACAGTTAGAAACAATCTCTTTTAAAACATATCAGTCCAATGCAACCACTACTCCACGCATAAGGTTTCCAAAGCTACAATCATTTTAGGACCAATCTAGAATTATTGAAATTGAAAATTTAATAAATAAAAAGATAAATCTTCTAAGAAATCAGTATGACTGGTAGAATGGTAGAAGTTTGAGAATGTATGCTTAAAGGCCTTGAGCAAATTTCTCAAGCACACTGTGCAGCCCAAACACCCCTGTGGACTGAATTCTTTGAGATGCCAGTTTACAAGCTCTGACAGTGGTTACATCATGAACTCCAGTGTCAGAAAAACAAATCTAGGTGTAAGTTTTGGCACTGCTCTTGTGACCTTAACCTACTTTCTAGGCCTCAGTGTCCTCATCTGTAAAACAGGGATGAGAATAATACTGTTTACCATATAGAACAGTTATAAGGATTCAGTGAGATACTACATCTAAAGCTTTAGCACAGTACTTCATATTTAAGAGCTCAATCACCATTAGCACTAATAAGAATCACTAATAGCAACAGGAATAGTAATCTAATCCCAGGAATTTACAGATAAGAAAATGCTAAGGTCAGCTAGGTGCTATAGCACACGTCCATAATCCTGGCAATCTGGGAGTTTAACGTGAGAGGATCATGAGTGTGAGGCCAGAGGCAGCCTGTGCAAGTCATCAAGACCTTGTCTTAAAATAAAAACTAAAACAGGGGCTAGGGATCCAGCTCAGTGATGGAGTGCTTGCTTAGCATGCACAAGTACATGGGTTCAACCCCCAAGGGCAGAAAGAAAAGAGGAGGAGGGAAGCAGAAAGAGAAAGAAAAGAAAAAAGAAAGAAAAGAAAAGAAAGAGGGAGCTGATGCAAACAGATAAAATGACTTCAGAAGGTCAGACAGCAGACAGGAGGAACTAAGACTAGAACCCACATTTCTTGCCTTCAGGCATAACCTTTTTACTACACAATGAACTAACTCATTAAAGTTAATAAAGAACATGCAAACTACCACCATATCACAACATTCATTTACAATTAAGATGGAATCGTGGACCAGATCCAATCTGGCAGCACATTCTTACAGAGAGAGAAGTTCTACAATCCAGCTTGTATTTAGCAGCAATGCCAAAACGGGTGTTGTTGCTGCCAGCCGTCCATGCAAGGTTTATCGACGTTTCAATCTTCTCATTAACTTTCTGGTAAATAGAGCCTCCAAATTCAGTGCCGTCATTCCTGTTTTCATAGTGTAATAATAAAAAGCCATAAATATTAGTTGTACCATTCATTGTTATGACATGGAAATAAATTTTAAGACTATCTCAACGTAGCTCCTGTTTTGCAACTACAGATTTCAGAGAATTTCTACCAAAAATGACTACTAAACAAGAAACAAAATACAGCTGTGTGATTTATAAGCACCTAATTAAAACATACTTGATTCCTTTATGTGGCTCCTACATGTAACATAAATTTCTTAGACATAATTCAATTATACATACTCAAAGGCAGACATCTCAGGTAAATATGATCTACAGGTCTCTTTGATAGAATTTAAAGACTTAAAAATAGAGTTCAATAAAGATTCTGCAGAAACAGAGAGAGAGATGGGTACAGGAATAAAGCCACTGATGGATTTTATTTAAAATACACCCTAGAGTAAGAAAGTACCTTCCCTACAATACCCAGGGATGCTGCTCCAGAGAAATACCTGAATCACTGCTTTGAAGCATCCATGGTTTTCTTGGTAACAGTGTTTCATCAATTTTAATACCACTGTCTACACCACCGCTTGACTTTGTTTTAGCCATCATAAGTGAATTAGATTATCTAGTGGAGAGCAATCTGCAATACTCCAAAAACACATAGCTCATTCTTTGCTTCTGCTCCCTGGTACAGTAGCAGTGTCCAGCCAGCCAAGTCATAAAATACAGTTTAAAAGTTCAGATTCATTCAGCCAACAGGGTACAGGTTGCACAACTGAAACCCAAGACTACTCTGAGGACTCCCATTGCTTCTAAATGCAATCGGGGCTACTGGATTCTGACCAAGGATACCTGAAACCTCCACAGAATTACTGGGGATGCTCCAGGATACTTGACTCAATTTGGGTATGGTTCTTAGTGATCCAAAGACCTGCTTCCAGGTATGGCCAGTATGAACAGAGGACCAAAGGATGCAGAGCATCTCAAAAAGATCCCTTTACCAGAGAGCTAATACATGCTCTGGGGTGCTTCCATCCCAGTGGTTCTACATATTCTAGAGCTTCCTAAAGTCTGGGGTAAAGGATGAGGCCACTAAGTAGCAGCAGCACAGCAATATGCACTTGGTGCATAAGCCTCCCAAAAATGCTTTTCTGGCTATGAAAACAGCACAGTAAACAGGGCATGGTGGTACACACTGATAATCTTAGCACTCTGGAGGCTAAGGCAGGAGGATCTTGAGTTCAAGGCCAGTCTGGGCCACACAGCAAGATTTCTCAAAGACAAAATAGAAACAACACAAGGCTGGATGTCCACTAAACCATATTACCATCACTTCTAACCTCCTCAACATGCTAATGACTAGCAACTTTTCTGAGAAGTGCATAGGCACTAAAAGAGGAATGAATTATAAACACTCACACATGAGTATGCAGCTGGAAGTCTGCAGCCTTGTAACCCAGGGCAAAATTATTCTGAGACAGTTTGGATTTGGCTGTGTCAAAACTCATCTGATAGCCAGCGAGCCAACCTTCAAAGGCCAACACAGCCCAGCCATAGACAGTTGGTCCAGAAAAATCTATATCAACATTACTTCCAAGACTGAAACAATCTCGTTTATAGGAGGCCTTCAATTTCCCACTCTTCTTTCTGTTTAAAAAAAAAAATCACAGTGAAAATAACATGCGTTTCTACTAATATCCAGGAATCTTTAGCATAAAATCCTCTTTCTCTTGATGTAAATATTGTTTTGGTAGATGGCATCTATATGGTAAAAATTTTTCAAATGACTTAGCTCTACAAACAAGTTTATTAGGATTAGAAATGTACATACCATTATTATTTATTCCTCACTATGAGTTTAAGTAATAGGGAATTTCATGATTAATAAAGGCATGAATGAAAATATAAGAAGGAGAAAGGTTGGTCAATAGGTACTAAGTTATAGTTAGATAGGAAAAGTAAGTTCTGATGTCCTATTGCACAGTGGGGTCTTTACAGGTAACATACTATATGTTTCAGAAAGGCTAGAAGAATGCTTTCACCACAAAGAAATGATAAATGTTTGAAAAGACAGGTATGTTTACCCTGATTTGAACATTACACAATATACTGTTGGTATTAGGTGCCATCAAGTCAGGTCCAACTCAAAGCAACCCTATGTATAAACAAAATGAAACACACCCCAACACCGTGCCATATCCAACACTGTGTCAGTGCTTCTCTGCTATTCATAGGGTTTTCACTGGGTGATTGTTTGGGGACCTGGGTTGCCAGGTCCTTCTCCCATTTTTGCAGTGCTGGGGATCAAACCCCGGGCCTCAGAGCACGAAGAACAGCACTATACCAACTGAGCTAAACCCCAGCATGCAATATATACACATACTAAAACATAACTCCATAATTATGTACAATTTTTGTCAAGAAAATATTTAAAATATAAGGAATAAGATAACTCAGTGCCAAATTAATAATCTGAAGACATATGTATACAGACATACAAGAAATCAAACCTCTTTAAATGTTGCCAAATGCCAAATCATGGAGAGAAGTGTACTTTTTTGAAGAACAATAGTGAATACACAAAATTTGTTCTTAACAGTCTTTGTCTGTTGCAATCAAGCCTGTTATGAGAATATCTGTCCAAAAGATAACTAAAGTGTGTGACAGAAAGGACACACCCATTGTTACAGCTGAGAAGAAATTCCACTTTGTGTTTATCTAGCACCTCTGTCCTGCAGATAGCGGGGTCCCATGTTAGGCAAGATAGAAAATGGCACAATCCCCGTATTTTACATGAAGAAACAGACTGAGTGGCAGGGAGATTCACAGAGGCTAAGAAATCAAGCCAGCAGCAGAACTACTCATGACAGTGTTTTAGAGCCAGACTTAATTAAAAAATTAATTTCTCAGCAGAATATCACATCCATTAATCTTTAGAACAGCTTAAAATACAATGATGGTCTCAGAAGCTTCTAGCTCCTAAATTTTTTTCTGATGTTCCTCCCTGGAATATATTTACAAATTTTTGTTTATCTGTTTAATTTTCAAATGGAAATGTTACCCTGCCTCCAGGGACTTTTCCTTTATCTTTACATACACAAGTCTTCAACAGAAACCTCCTAATTTCTTCCTGCCTCTGAACTTTTCATGAAAACTCCCTATTCTAAAGTTCTAAAACTTCAAAAATAATTCAGAAAACAGGGTTTGGATACTTACCCTGTATTCGGTACAAATATGGTATCAAGAGTCAGTTTCAACCCTTCAGCCAACTGAAAAACAGATTTTAAATTAACAATTAGTAATTTTTGATTCTTTGACTCAAAAAGCCAATTCTGAAGTTTCCTCTAGCTGCCTCTTTAACAAAGAAAGTCATTAAAGACAGCCAGATACTTGCTGTTGTTGTTGTTAGGTGCTATCAAGTCGGTATCCGACTCATAGCGACCTTCTGTACAACAGGGGAAACGCTACTGTCAATGCTTCTCTGCTGTTCATAGGGTTTTCAATGGCAGATTGATTTTTGGGAGGGGGTTGCCAGGTCCTTCTCCCAAGCCTACAGCTTCTGGTGTTCCCAGATGGTCTCCCATGCAGGTACTAACCAGGCCTGACCCTGCTTAGCTTCCAAGATCTGACAGGATTGGATGCCACAGGGCTACAGCTGCAGGCAGCCAGATACTAAATTATATAAAAACTACCTCCCCATCTTTCCCTGTCCTCTTAACACCTCTCCCTCTCCCCTAGCCTTCCTCATGGTTCTCTCATCAAAACACAGGTTAGGCTGGGCAGAGTGGCATGTGCCTGTCATCTCAGCTACTGGGGAAGCTGCAGCAGGAGGATCCCTTAAGCCCAGAAGTTCGAGGCCCGCCTAGGCAACACAGCAAGAACCCATCCCAAAAGAAAAAAAAAAAACAGTAAAAATGTACAGGCCAAATTCTATTACAGGAAATAACATATATCACAATACAAAAATAACAGAATTCTGTATAAGAAAATAATTTTGCTATTCTCTTGAAAGCCAAGTTAAGCCAGGCATAGTGGTGCACATCTGTAATCCCAGAGACTCGGGAGGTAGAGGCAGGAGGATCACAAGTTAAGAGGCCAGAGGCACCCTGCATAACTTAGCAAGACTCAGTCTCAAGAAAAAAAAATATTTAAAAAGAGCTAAGGATGCAGCTGAGTGGTAGAGTGCTTGCAAAGCATGAGCAAAGCCCTGGGTTCAACTCCCCAGTACTGCAAAAAAAAAAAAAAAAAAAAAAAAAAAAAAAAAAAAAAAAAAAAAAAAAAAAAAAAAAAAAAGCAACTGAAATAATTTATTCAGCTGTACCGGCCCATTATCTATATATGCCAATGTGCACACAAGTATACCTTTAAAAGTGTGCCTTGTGTACAGAAGGCACCTGAAAAACACAGGCTGATAGAATTCATCCTTGGAAACATTAAAGAATTTTAGAAACAATTTTCTGTGGAGGCAATTTTGCAATAATTACAATACAAATTGTTCTGCTCAGGGGATGTTCAGCTGTGTAACAGAATAAATAGAATTGGTCAGAACAAAGATGCAATGTGATAATTTGAGCACTCAAAGACAAAGCCTTTTCTAGAAATACAAGACGTACCAAAGAAAGGCCACACAAAGAAAAAATACAGCTGGTAGGTTGTAAGATCTCCCTCAGATTATATTTGGAGTTTGCTCATCATTCAATGCATGAGAGATTCACTCTACAAATAACTTGTAATCATTTATCTTACCTTATTCTCCAAAGAGATCTCTGTCCCAAGAGTATTATCTGTGTTCCACTTTTGGGTGAAGGTAAGTCCATAGTTACAGACCTTATATTTGGTCTCTAGATTGCCTGACGCTTTCCCTGTATCAGTATAAGCATGACCCGAAGTAGAAAATTCCTGGTAAGCAAGAGAAGATAAATACTTCAAAATCACCTCATCCAATGGAAAATTATCATTTCAGAAAGCAGTGTTCCCTGCATCAAAAACAAACACAATATACTTTTTGCCATACCCCTACTCAATAGCAACGTATTTCCTGCTTTTCTTCTGTCTTTCCAGTCTCTAAATATTTTAACCAGTTTTAATTATTCCATTATTCCACCCTTTTCATATTTATTGTTTCATATACTCTCTTTCTCCTCCACGTGTCTGTCAGCTTGTCATGCTATGGGGGCTTGTGTGTTGCTGTGATGCTGAAAGCTAGATGAGGGAGAAGGACCCAGCAGCCCACTCCAGAAACAACTAGCCACTGAAAACCCTATGAATAGCAAAGAAGCACTGTTAAATACAGTATTGGGAAATGAGCCCCCCAGGCTGGAAGGCATTCAAGAAATGACTGGGGAAGGGTTGCCTCCTCAAAGTAGAGTCTACCTTAATGATGGGACTGGAGTAAAGCCCTTGGGACCTCCTTTTGTTGATGTGGCACTACTCAAAATTAGAAGAAATGTTGTTGTTGTTGTTGTTAGGTGCCGTCAAGTTGGTATCCGACTCATAGCGACCCTCATAGGGTTTTCAATGGCTGACTGTTTCGGGATTGCCTTGGGAGTGGATTGCCAGGCCCTTCTCCCATTTTTGTGGTGCTGGGAATTGAACTCGGGACCTCAGAGACTACAGCATAGCGCTCTACCCACTGAGCTAAATCCCAGCCCCAGAAGAAATGTAGGGATTGCAAATTGAGCTCAAACATAAAAAGATCCTGTGTATGGCACAGCGTTGGGTAGTGTTTCATTCTGTTGTACATAGGGTTGCTATGAGTTGAACCCAACTCAATGACATCTAATGACAACAACATATTCTCTATCTAAAAGGGCATACTAAATTCTCTCCTTTAAAGGAAAAATAATTTTCTGAAAAGTATTAAAAATAAATGCCTTTACTAAAGACAAAAATATTGATCCTTAAACATTTTACCAGCATGGCCCATTAAGTTATCAGTTCTCTGTAATATCTTTCAAACTATTAGCAAATTTACAGGTCAATAAAATCCCATAACACTATCCTCTCCCTACTCTGTGATAGGGTTAATACATTTTTTGTTGTTCTTTTGGTTCTTTATTTTGTGGTGCTAGGAATCAAACCCAGGACCCTGTACGTTCTAGGCAAGTGCTTTACCACTGAGCTTCAACCCCAGCTTTTTTAAAACTTTATTTTTATGGACTGGGGATGTAGCTCAGTGGTAGAGCACTTGCCTAGCATGTACACAAATCCCTAGCAACGTACACAAAAAAAATATTTTTACTGTGGAAAAATACACTTAACCTAAAAGTCACCATTTTAACAATTCTCAAGTGTACAGTGAAGTGGCATTAAGTACATTCACACTGTTGTGAAAATATTACTGCTTTATCCACAAATATGCAAAACTTTCAACATAAACAATATCTGAAATTATCACAATAACATAGTATTCTACAATTATCACTCTTTCCTCCCCTCCTTCTCCATCCTGTCCACGTTCTAAAGTGCTTTCACCAAATAGTTACTATGAATGCCTTCAGTATATCTTCCTTCCAACTTAAGTGTCCTTTCAGCCATATCACAATAAGCAAAGAGAAACAGATCTCCTTCTAGGGAGAAGCAAACAGTCCACACCTGTTACGGACAATTTATGACTGTCAAGAAAAACATCATTCTGATTGGCCCTGTTTTCAAGGAGCATTTCTGAAATACTGCCAACAGCAATGAAAGGCTGCCAACCCTAACCAGTTCTGTGTCACTGCCTGAAATATGAAGCCTCCCTTTAACAAACACCCTGCCTGCTAAATCTAGTTCCACAGACAGATGAAACAACTGGAAGACTATGATCTGTTTATCAACACCACACAGAAAGCTTTCAAAGTGAATATCGTGCTGAGGGCAAGGCCTTAGAAAAAAATCATAAAACGGCAGTCATGTTTAACAGTTCATGTAATTTTTTAACGTAATACTTGTTTTCTTTTAGTAGTTCCAACTACCTAGTGTTTTAGGAAAACTTTATAAAATTAAAGTGATGGAGTAGTCTACATATCTTACCTGTGATCCTCATCATTTCTTAGCTTGAAGCTGTGTCAAGAATCTAAAATACCATAGGTACAAATCTCAAAGAGAAGGCTAGAATTGTTCTAAGTTGAATTCCAGGCTCATAATTACTTCGGTTTTTGTCTAATTTCATAATTAGGTCAAGTAAGTGAAATATCCATCTACGACATGCATATGACATCTACAGTTCTACACCAAATGCTAGTAAACAACAAAACAAATATGTTAAATAGACAGCATATTATAAACACACCAAGATACAATCTAAGAAGTGTGGAACAATGGATAAAAATTATCTTAAATACCAGAACCAGAAGCAACCATAAAAAGCAACACATAAATAAGCCTTTTTCTTACCATCTGAATGCATATCACCACACCCACAGCAGCATGAAAGGAAGAGAAAATCTTAGTTGATTTTTGCAACACAAATATAACTTGTACGAATTGTGAAGCCTACTAAAATGCATGTAATTTTTCTATTTTAACAGAAGTATTCACAGAGAAGGCCCATCTTAGCAAGGCAAGTGCATAGATATATTCATTTATGCAAGAGAACCCCAGAGAAAAAGTGACAGTGACAAACCAAGACTGTACAGAGTACAACACAAAATATCATAAGAATTCCACCTGCCTTTTGTCCTTTTAATTAAATCATTATGTTCATAAATAAAATTTGCATGGGTTTGAATAGATAAATACAAACAAAAGATGCAGACAGTAAGGAGCAATCAGGGAATAAAGAAAATTAGAAGTTTAATCTATTTGCTAAGATTTATTCAATAAAATCTCTGGTTAATGATGCTTTGAAAACATCTTTTAACATGTTCTTATCTTTCAATCTTCTTTACTGGAAAAAAGTAAAAACTATAGAATAATCTTTCACATGCAAACCTGTACATTTTATTTCTATATTTTGCATGAACTAATCATGAAGGGACAGAGATGAAAATTATTTTGTCTGGCAGTAAAACTTACATGAGCCCATTATAATGGAAGTTTTTAGCATCCATATACATATTCATGATAGTATAAATATGACAGAAGTCAAAAATGCATAGTCTGTATCTTCTAAAAACAAGATGCAGAATACTCTTATCAAACCTGAAAGGTTTCTGACAAATGCAAAGGGTTTCCTCCAAGACCCAACCTGTCTAGGTTTCACCAGCCCACTGAAAGCTGAGATAAGAACAAAGCTGTCACAGAGCACACTCCCAAAAATATGCTGTTCCACTTAACTAGAGAGTAATCAATGATTTTAAACAAGTTCCTTTAATTTAATTGTACTACATCTATTAAAAATATATTAGGTACTCACCACTCCACTACAAGACTTGGTTTTCAGATCTATTTTGACCATGCCAAACCCTAGACACACAAAAACAAAGTGATGTACAAAATGTATCATTCACTCTAGATTTTTCAACTAAAAATTATAAAAATACAGTACTATACTAATATACATGCTATTCTCATTAGGTAAGAGTTCCAAAAGAAACTGAACTATGATGAAATAAGCACAATTTTAAAGCTTCTCAAGATGAATAATGACATACTTTCAAAATATAAAGACTGGGCATGGTGGCACAGGTCTGTAATCCCAGCGACTCTGGAGGCAGCAACAGGAGAGTCACAAGTTCTAGGCCAGAGGCCACTTGTGTAATTTAGCAAGACCTTGTCTCAAGATAAAAAGTTAAAAAGGTGCTAGAGGTACAGCTCAGTGGTAGAACACTTCCAAAGTATGTGCAAGGCCTTGGGTTCAGCCAACCAGAATGGCAAAATAAATAAATAAGTAAGTAAATAAATAAAGTAAAGAACAAATGAATGAAAATGCATTATTCCAAGAACCAAGATTACTAGAAAATGTCATGCCAATATATATGTTATTGTTGTCGTTAGGTGCTGTTGAATCAAGGTCCAACTCACAGTGACCCTCATAGGGTTTTCACTGGCTGATTGTTTCAGGATTGCTTCAGGAGTGGATTGCCACGTCCTTCTGCTATTAACACTAGTAGTAAGAAGAAAATCAAATGTGTGGAACACAAAAAATTAAAAATTTAAAGATTAAATTTTAAATCCTAAAAATAAATGTCTGTTTCAAGTCAGAGTATATGTCGTGACACAGAAGTCAAAAGTTATACCTTCACTTTCATTAAAAAAAAATTACCATCATATGGGGGAGGTACTTTAATTATCCCCAGGACTAGCCAAAGGAGGCATAAATATTATACATATATATTCTTCATATTATGTTGTTGCTGTTGTTAGGTGCCATCCAACTCATAGCGACCTCATGTACAACGGACAAAACACTATTGTCAGTGCTTCTGTGGTATTCATAGGGTCTTCAATGGCTGATTGTTTTTTGGGTTGCCAGGTCCTTCTCCCAAGCCTACAGCACCCGGTGTTCCCAGGCAGTCTCCCATCCAAGTACTAACCAGGTCTGACCCTGTTTAGCTTCCAATATCTGATGGGATCAGACACCACAGTGGTATGGCTGCAGGCTCTTCATATTATAGATAATATTAAATGTGTGTATATATATGTACGTGTATGTTTGTGTATATATACATAACTATTTTTAATACTTGTAAGGAACTCTACTTATAAAAACTGAAATCTAATAGACTATTAATAGTTCTCTCCTGAAAGCTTGTTAAGTAGATGACTTACCCATATTTGACTAACACAGTATCTTACACACAGTATCTTATAGGCATTCAAAAATAACCCTTACCCAAACCTGGAAATTTACAATAGCACACTTACCATATCCCTTGTTGAAGACATCCTTGGCAGCCTTTCCTAGGTCACAGTAACTTGGTGTGTTACACATATCTTATAATGAAAAATGAGGAAAAAGAAATAACCATTTAATATGTATTCACTCAAAGTTTTTCCTCTCTTTCATTTTGTGAGGTATAGTTTTCTCTTCCTTTGAATCATTAACGTTTATACCCTAGTGCAATCAAAGTGCAAAGGTGGCATTCTGCATCTGAAAAAAAAAGAGCTTTCCAGAACACTGGAAAATAAGTCTTCTCCTAAGAATCACAGAGGTTATCTTTCTGATTACATTTGAAAGGAACAAAGCTCTCACAGGCTAAAAGAGATGCTTTGTTAAACTAGACTTCTTAAAAAAAATACACAAAAACTTACCTTAGAAAAATCTTTGTTATACATCCAAAAAGCTGTATAATACGAGAAGTAAAATTTTTAAGGAACTGTAAGAATATTATATGCCATCAAAATTCTCAGGGCTGGGGTTAGAGATGCAGCTCAGTGGCAGAGTGCATTCCTAGCATGCACCAGGCCATTCCCAGCACCATAAAAAAAAGAAAAATAACCCAAGCATACTTGTTGTTGTTGTTGTTAGGTGCTGTTAAGTCGGTATCCGACTCATAGAGACCCTCATAGGGTGTTCAATGGCTGACTGTTTCGGGATTGCCTTGGGAGTGGATTGCCAGGTCCTTCTCCCATTTTTGCGGTGCTGGGAATCGAACAAGGGACCCCAGAAACTGCAGCGCAGCGCTCTCCCAACTGAGCCAAATCCCAGCCCCAAGCATGCTAGTGCATGCTTATAATCTCAGCTACGCAGGAGGCTAAGGAAGGATAATCACAAGTGTGAAGGCAGCCTGGGGAACTTATCCACATAGTGTCAAAAAACTAAATATTAAAATTAAAAGAAAAAAATAAAAGCCAGGCAGTGGCACACACTGTAATCCCAACCCAGGAGGTTGAGGCAGGAGAATTTCAAGTTCAAGGCTAGAGAAAGCCTGCATAACTTCTGATGAGATCCTGTCTCAAATTTTAAAATGTAAAAATGGGCTAGAGGTGCAGCTCAGCAGGTAGAGTACTTGCAAAGTATGGGTGAGGCCCAGGGTTCAATGCCCAAGTACCAGGGGAGAAACAAAAGAAACAAAAAAAATATTCTCAGGGTTTCCATTTGGTACTCTGAAATTCACTCCTTAAAATAAGAATCACCATACTGAGCAGAGCATGGTGGTGCATGTCTGTAATCTCAGCACTCAGGAGCATCAGAGTTCAAGGCAGTCCTGGCCTACAACAGTGAGACCCTGTCTCTCATGAAAAATAAAAATCACCATGCTAACTGAAATTTATTCAACCAGAATATGCTCTCTTAAAGCTCTTCTTAAAGTGTTACAATTTTACCCATTAGCCAGAAATAGAATAGATTCTACCTGAAGGAATCTGCTTACCAAAAATTGGTGTGAACTGAAGTTGAAGTCTTTGAAGACCCAAGGTAACCTGACTTTTCATCTTTCTTCCTAGTATTCCCTCAGCTTTTCCACTGCCAATATGATGGTCACATCAAATTCTCCAAAGCTATCAACCCTGCTGAACAGACTGTTCCTTTGTCCTCTTTGTATAAGGGAAGGTTTTCTTCCTGCAGCAGGTACTGTTGTGTCCTTGATGTAAACTCCAAAGTCTTGTCTAACCACTGTAGAATCGAAGTGCCAGCTAGCCTCTACAATTACTACACCTGCATCATCTACACAAACTTATTAATAAATAAGTAATTTATATTTATCTCAGCTTTTAATCTGGACTTCTGCTAAGTTTCTGTCTATAACTGAATACATACCTATGATGGACTTGTTAATTGGGAATTCATTAAAAGTTTGTTCCTTAACCTAAACCTGTCAAATATAACAGATACTATGATATAAAGTTAAGAGGAAAGAGTTGTTGTTGTTGTTAGGTGCCATCGAGTCGGTATCCGACTCATAGCGACCCTCTGTACAACAGGGGAAACACTATTGTCAGACTGCTGTTCATGGGGGTTTTCAATGGCAGATTGATTTTTGGGAGGGGGTTGCCAGGTCCTTCTCCCAAGCCTACAGCTTCTGGTGTTCCCAGGCGGTCTCCCATCCAGGTACTAACCAGGCCTGACCCTGCTTAGCTTCCGAGATCTCATGGGATCAGATGCCACAGGGCTATGGCTGCAGGCTCATAAAAATTATCTATGGAGAGGGAATTGGGCTGGGGCTGCAGCTCAGTGGTAGAGTGTTTGCCAAGCATGTGTGAGGCCCTGGGTTCAATTCCGTAGCACCCCAAATAAATAAATAAATGTAAAGGGAAAGGGGAAAGTAAAGGTAAAAGAGTGGTACCGGCTGTAGTGACTTAAGCCCTAATAAAACACTGCTCTAAACTGTTGTTTTGTTGTTAGGGGCCAAGCTAGGGTATTTCATAGTTCACTTTCAGAGAAATTACTTTACAATTCAATCCCTTGTGCTCAGATGATCAATTCCAGACGTTTTATATATCCCCACTTCCAATATTCTTTATGATCACAACTGATGCTGGTATCTGTTTACATTTTTCCAGAAGTCTATAATTTGGGATGTAAGTATAGAAATGCAGGCAGTAGACACTCAATAGAAATGTTTAAACCTTTACTTTAGTCTGGCTTTCCCACTGACGAGAGAAGATGCCCTGAAATGTTCAGAAACGTCTGAATACTACTTTACAACCTTTTAGTATTTTGCTTCCCCTCCCCCCGAAAAAAAAAAAAAAAAAAAACAGTACCAGATACTTCGCAAAAGTGAAGTAGCTGGTCTGGTTTATTACCCGATCTTACTTCTGCCCAGTCCAATCTCTTTTTTTCAGCCCCATATGATGGGAAATGCACTGCTGGTATGATCAGGCAAAAATTGAACAGACACTGAGCCCTCGCTCTCCGGGAGTGTAAAGCTTTAACCACACATTTCTATCAGGCCTACAAATGCACATTTCGTTTGTAGACGTGCACCATATACCGAGGTTGCATCAGACTCAGAACGGAAAATTAAAACGGCTTTAACTGGATTAGACTGCTTTACGCATCCGCTAACATGACAGGAAAGAGCCGCTTTTCCTTCCTCGTTTCTGCTCTCGGAGTTGCACGTAGAGCATCCTCCCTCGGGCCACCGGGAGTGAGGACGATCCCCAGGAGGGAGGTGAAGCACGGTGGGATGGCTGGGCTCGGGACCGCCTTCCCCCGCCCCGCACCGCTCCGAGAGAAAGGCCCCCGAGGCGGCAGAGGGGCAAGGTCCCCGCCGCCGCGCGGCCCGAGCCCCGTTGGCCTAGCCCTCCGCAGCCCGCGTTAAGCCCGCCTTCCGCCGACCACAGCCGGTTCGCCGCCCGCCACCCCTCGGGCCCCACCGGCCTGGCCCGCAGCCGCGGTCCTCCTCACCTACACCTCGAGGGTCCGTCCCCGCTCGGCCAGGGCGACGCTGAAGGTCTCCTTCGAACCACGGCTGTCCGCGCCTGCGCGGCCTCGCTCCCTTCGCGGCGCCTGCGCGCCCCCGTCGCCCTCGAGCGCGAGGGCGTCGCCGTGTCGCCCGGCGCAGAGGGAAGCAGTCCGGGCGACGCACGCCGCCAACTGCCCGGCTCCGCGGGCGCGTGCGCAGGAGGGGCAGCGCGCAGGTGGCCGGCGGGACTGCCGTGGGGTGGCGATTCCTGGGGCCCGCAGCACTGGCCCACGAAGGGCTCACTCTCGCGAGAACGCCCGGAGGCGCCTAGCTACCGCTGCCATGGAGGGGCGCGGGCAGAGAGCCAAGAAGCGGTTGCTCTTCTCCGCTACCCGAGGCCGCTTGCCGCAGCACCACCAGAGGCAGCTCCCCGTGGACATCTGGCAGGTCTTCACGGGAATTTCATCTTGGACTGCCTAAAATTCAAGAATCGTAAACATGAGAAAAAAGAATTCCCCAGGGGCGATCACGAAGATAGCAGTGGAGTATAATTCAAAGAGCTAGTGGAGATGGAGGAGGAACGAGAATACCAAGCAAGCAATGCAGGAGAAATTATAGAGGCAGAAAATCACCACTTTAGACCACCGTACTAATAATGTTTCTGGAGAAAATAATCAACAAATGGTCGAGGCTATCCTATGGTTTCAAAGTCTCACCCCATAGATTACTTACTAAAGAGAAACGGTCCCTTCGCACCAAGGAAATCGCCTTTATCAAGGGATCACACTTAATAACATCCCCAGGGGCGGTAGAGACTGACATCGTGTACCACGATGTGATGCAGAGAGAAGGAACATAGGTAAAGTTCTTGCCAACAGTGTGGAATTTGTCTCTATTCATAAGGAAACAATTGGACCCAAACTGAGAAACCTTCTCCAAAACAACTGCCCACTCTCTTCAAACATGCCAGTTTCATGAAATATTAAGAAAAAGGCTAGTGGACAGTTTTAGATTAAAGGAGACAAAACGTAAAGATGCTAAAAGCAATGTGTGTTAGTAAGGTGGACTCTGGATAAAAAAACAAACAAAACCACTACTGAGGAACGTTTTGGGGACAAGTAGAGAAATTTGATTGTAACCTATCTTAAGATTGTAACAATTTAAGTTTTCTGAGGGAGATGTGTCTTGATTATGCATAAGTGGCCTTGTTTTTAGGAGGTACATGCTGAAATATTTAGAAATTTATCTGCCACTAACTCAAATGACCCAGAAAAAAAAAGAGTAAAAACTAAATACAACAAAATATCAACAACTGGTGAGTCCAGGTTGGAGATTTGTTTGTGTTCATTAAACTATTCTTGAAACTTTCCAGTAAGATCTCAGATTTTCAAAATAAAAAGGCAGAAGAAAAAACGGAGATGATTAGTGTACAATACAGGTTGTTGCTTGAATTGTAGGCAAATGTCATTTCTTGTCTGCTGTGTGTAAGGCATTTCAAGTTAATAAAAGGTAAGGGAAATGTTCCTGAGGGACTCATAATGAAAAACTTGGACAAGTATCTGCTGAATGATACAGAATAAGATAAATGTCATAAACAAAGCAGCCTAGCAACCTAAGTAAAACGAGCTTTGGAGTCAAAAGAGGCTGGGTTTGTATCTCAGTTCTGCCAATTCTGTGGTCTTAGACACGCAACTTAACTTCTCTTTGCCTCAGTTTCCACATCTGTGAAACAGAACTAAATATTATCTACCTTATGTTGTTGTCTACAGCCATACCACCTTGGCATCTGATCTGGTCAGATCTCAGAAGCTAAGCAGGGTTGCACCTAGTTAGTACTTGGGTGGGAGACTGCCAGGGTATTTGATGCTGTATGTGTGGGAGAAGGACCCAGCAACCCACTCCCAAAATAATCATTAAACCATTAAAAACCCTATGAATAGCAGTGAAGCACTGACAATAGTATGGGGCATGGCACAGTGTCAGATAGTGTTTCATTCTATGAGTTGGACCTAACTCAATGGCACCTAACAACAACACCCTTATGTTGTCAGGTGCCATCGAGTTGGATCCAACTTTAGTGACCCTGTGTACAATAGAACAAAACACTACCCAACACCGTACTATGCACACCATCTTTATATGTTTGAGCCCATTTTTTGCAGTCACTATGTTTCTTTTCATTTTGAGCTGTGCCACATCAACAAAAGGAGGTCCCAGGGACTTTACTTCATTCCCATCATTAAGACCCTACTTTGAGGAGGCACCTCTTCCCCAGTCATCTTTTGAGGGCCTTCCAATCTGGGTGACTCATTTTCCGGCACTATATCTGACAGTGTTTCTCTGCTCTTCATAGAGTTTTCAATGGCTAATTGTTTCGAGAGTGGGCTGCTGGGTCTTTCCCCCTAGTCTGTCTTAGTCTGGAAGCTCAGCTGAAACATGTCCACCATGGGTGGCCCTGCTGGTATCTGAAATACCCTTGGCATAGCTTTCAGCATCACAGCAACATGAAAGCCCCTACAGCACAACAAGCTGACAGACATATGGGCGATCTACCTTATAGTGGATATTAAGTAGTGTATTCATAGAATATAATCTATTTTGTATGTGGAAAATGTCCATTAGTTAATAACATGAAAATATGTTCTAGGAGCTTAAAAGCCATATAAGTAAAACCCATATTTATTCTTATGCATATGAGTAGTAGAGCCACAATTTCAGCCTGTGCTTTGGCTCGGAGCTGGCCCTTATCAAGGACAGCAGGCCATTGAAAGAGCACTGGGAATTTTGCAGCATTCCTTCCTAAGTCTTTCTTTTCAAAGGCCCTAACACATCAGTCCCATGTCATCTGGAGAGCTGCTGTCTCTCCTAGAGCCTGAAGCAGGATGGTGATGAGCAGGACTGCTCAGGAAAGCTGCTGCAGCAGAAAGGCGTCCTTCCTCCACTCCCTGTCTCTCTGGCTCTGTCAAGTTATCTGGACCCAGATGAACATGTAATGTCCATATCAGGACCCCAGCCTTTCCCACCTCAGAGCTGCAGCCGATCTGCCCCACCCCGCACTGGGAGCTGAAGTCTTGGGAGGTTTCTAGTCCAAATCCTGGACGTGGCATTCTGCTCCTAAGAAACTAATAGAATCACAGGGTCTAGAGAAGGAAAGAGACTTTAGCTTTCTTAAGTGCTTGCTGGGTACAAGACAGTGGGCTCTGAGCTGATATCTGAGGACACACTCAAAAATGGAAGTTGTGCAGGGTGAGAGGCCGTGGAGATGGTATTGCCCAGTGAGCAGGTTCTCAGGACAGGTTACCTGCTCAGGTCAGGATAACCTGCTGATCTACCTATGTTGCCTTTTTGTGAGAAAAATCTCAGAAAATGTAGTTTACTATCAGAAAATTTTTTTAAAATGCTGAGCATAGAAGTGATGCTGTAAAGATTTGGTATTTCATTGACCCCAAAGTGTAAGAATATTGTAAAATGCTAAAGCAAATGGGGGCATTTAATTCTGTTTCTTTAAAGGAGAAGGACCCACTCCCTTGGTTTCAAAGACTCCAGAATTCTGATGTGGTCCAAGGATCCCCTGCTTACTAAGCAGCTGATGCCATCTTTGCTGAGAAGGAGGCACAGCACAGACCCAGGTCTTCTACAAGGAGGCAGCAGAGCTTAGTTGTTGTTGTTAGGTGCCGTCAAGTCAGTATCCGACTCATAGCGACCCTGCGTACAACAGGCGAAACACTATGTCAGTGCTTCTCTGCTGTTCATAGGATTTTCAATGGCGGATTGATTTCTGGGAATGGGTTGCCAGGTCCATCTCCCAAGCCTGCAGCACCTGGTGTTCCCAGGAAGTCTTCCATCCAAGTACTAACCAGGCCTGACCCTGCTTAGCTTCCGAGATCTGACGGGATCGGATGCCACAGGGTTACGGCTGCAGGCCTGCAGAGCTTAGGGACATGGCAATTACAGCCCCTAATCAAGCCTGGGCAATGCCTGAAGTCTTACCACAATGGCTCAGGTGGACAAGAGGGGATTGGCTTCCAGAGCAGAGGCACAGCATGATCAAAGACTGATTTCATAACCTAAAACTCCATGGCACAGAACTCAGGAAAATGATCATAAATATGTGCAAAGATTTATCTTGAATAACATGAGTGATTTAAAGTAGCAAAAATTTAAAATAACCTAAATGGCTAACATTTAGAAGATTCATTAAACTATAACACATCCATATTCTGGGTCATGTTTCAGTCACATGTTTTGATAATATTTGATGATCTTTGGGAAAGCTTTGGTGGAAAAGAAAAGAGGAGGAAACAAAAGTATATCAGTGAAATCCCAAGTGTGTGTGTGTGAGTGTGTGTGTGTTACAATTCTATTTCAAGAAGAATGAGAGAATTAAAATTATCTGTTTACCTCTGATGGGGAGACAAAGGGACTGGACAGGATGCACACAAGGATAGGTACAGGCATAAGTAATGGTTAGTTATGGATTAATTACATTGCATATTAAATAAATGCTGCATGTATATGTATATATGTACTTGTATGTGTGTATGTACCTGAAAAAAATTGGAAAATTTTGCCCAAGTCTGACAGTGACTATTTCTGCTGGGTCAGAGTGTATGTGTGATTTTAATTTTCTTCTTCACACTTTTCTGTATTTTCCAAAATTTCTAAATTTGGGAACACATGTATCTTTCATAATTAGGACAGTCAGACTCACTTTCATAAAGTGGGGAAGTGCCTCTACTCATGAGTAGGGGAGTATTTATCCCATGGGGAATTTCCACCAGAAATTGGGAAGTGCTTCTGGAATCAATGGTACCTGGAAAGGTACCCTGGGCCTTCTGAGGGCTCACTCACTTTTGACCACAAGGTGGAGCTAGGAGACAAGGTAAAAGTCAAGCTAAACCTGGTTAGGTCCCGACTTCCCATTCTGCCCTTCCCGCTATTCCCCGAAGCCTCATTCAAGATCTTCATAAAGTGAACACATTATGAATCAGAATTGGACAGTATATCTGCGGACTTCAGCCAAAGTCGAAGTCCAGTCTGAATGGCCAAAGGGCATCAAATATTTACAGTGTTTTTGTAGAGAAACCAGTTTTCAATGTAGCACAGGTAGGCTGAAGTTATTTGATCTTAACACCTTGTTGTAAAGCACTATGTTGTTGTTGTTGTTAGGTGCCGTCGAGTCGGTATCCGACTCATAGCGACCCTCATAGGGTTTTCAATGGCTCACTGTTTCGGGATTGCCTTGGGAGTGGATTGCCAGGTCCTTCTCCCATTTTTGCGGTGCTGGGAATCGAACAAGGGACCCCAGAGACTGCAGCGCAGCGCTCTACCAACTGAGCTAAATCCTCACTACAATCCCAATTAAATGGATTACTTTAAGAAGAAGCGAGGGAATAATTTAGGAAAAAGTAGTTTAGAAAGAAAATGACATTCCAACCGTTTTTATGTAACTCCAAAACAGCATCCGTGTTGAGCTGTGTTTTGGGGATAGAGTTCAGTTAGTGAACTGTGCAGTGTGATTCAGAGGACAGAATCAATTTTGGAAGCAGAAAGCTGTGTTCAAATTTTCAGTCTGTACCTCGCTAGCCATGTGACCTTAGGCAAATTGCTTGACCTCCGTGGGTCTCGCCGTCTTCCTTTTTTAGATGGAGGTCCCCTCCAGTAAAGTCTTAGTCCCTGGGCCCACGCCCAGCAGGCCTCAGCTACAGACAGCTCGGTGCGGCAGACTTCCTGCGGAGGCACGGCCCAAGCCCGGGAGGACGCGGCGACGAGGCGGAGACGCGCGCGGGCAGCGCAGGGGCTGGCGCTCGCGCGGGGACGGCGGGTCCCCGAGGGTCCCTGGGAAAGGCGGGATGCCGCGCATCCTCGCCCCGCAGCGTCTTCAGAGCGCGTGCGCGGTACTAGCGGGTGGCGATTCGCTTCTAAATCTGGGTTCCGCAGGCTGGGCGCCCCTCGCGCAGGGTGATGCAGCGCTTCCTCCGGAGGGAAGAGTCAGGCCCAGCTCGGCCTTCGTACTGGGGTCCGGCGGAAGGACGCAGACCCGATTTCCCCGGGAGGCGGCCACGGGCCCCTCCCTGGATCTGGCGCGCCGGGCCCGCACCCGGGAGCCCGCACAGGCCTCCCAGCTCCCGCGGGCCCCCGGCCGGGTCCGCCTCCAGGGCCCGCAGGCAGGGGAGCCCCGCCTCCTGCTGTACACCGGGCGCCAGGGCCAGAGACGCCGGCGGTTCCTGCGCAGGTGCCGGAGCAGCACGGCGCGCGAGGGGACGCAAGGGCCGCGGGGAGTGGCTGGCTGGGGTCCGGGGAACAGGAGAAACCGAGAGGAGGGGCCGAGAGGGCGCGGGGGCGGGGAGGTCCGGGCGGAGTCCTGGAGGGGATGTGTGTTTAGTGGACGAGGGGAAGGCCGGCTGGGCCAGCGTGGGCCGTGCGTCCCCCGGCCCGGCGCCCTCTCCTAATGACAGTTAGAGGACAGGTTGGCGGCGAGGATTTCAGGCTCACAAGGCCTCAGCAAGTCGGCCACTAATTTCTCCAGAAACAACTCTAATTCTCTTTTTTAAAAGAGAACACCAGAATTTTACACGCGTGGCCTAAGAGGCCGCTGGGACATACATGGCATGACGCGGGGACACCCCAGTGACATGGGCTGCGCTGACACGTGTCCTCCTCCCGCCTCCCTCGCCTTAGTGGGGGCGGGCGTCCCACCTGCTCTGAGCCAGCCGCTTCCTGCCTTGCTGCGGGGCTGCAGGCTCACGCAGGAGAGGGGACGGCGGGCGAGACCCTGGGGCTTGATGAAGTCAGAAGTAGCACCTAATCTTTCCAACAAAAAGGCATCAGAACCTCACCTGGGGGAAGGAAGTTCCGGCAGCCTGGTGCTACTCCCTGCAAGATACCTGTGCACAGTGAGGGAGCAGGAACGTCCCCAGCAGCGCCACACTGCACAAGCCCGAGGTCGCACTGTTTACTGATCACAAGCTCTGGACTGTACCTTCTGGAGCTGGGCCCGGTGGGGGCCAGGGCAGACGCTTCCTACGCCCCCAGGTCAGGAGGAACTGAGGACATGCTCTCTCTAAGGTCACATAGCCCGTGGAAGACGCTAGGCCCAGGTTCTTTGCGTCCCAGCCCCTGCAGCCTGGCCGCTGCCCCCAGGCTTCGCTCCTGACAAGCCCTGTTCCTCAGCAGCTGTAATGGTTTGCTTTACCTCCTGACCTCAGGTAACTGGGAGCACTCACATCAACTCTGTGATTATAACCCGAAATCTTTGTTCCCATCAACATGCCCTTTTTCATCTCTAATTTTATTGAACATTTCCTGTGAGATTCTGCCAAAGACTTGCTTGTTTCAGTTACTTTGATTTTCTTTTAAGAAAAGCAAAATTTATGGAAACCAAACTGGTTTTGACACAGGAGCCATAACAAAAATTTCCTTTCTAAGTGACTATAAATTATCAGCCTGACACTGCCTTTGACTTGAACTTCTGCAGCTGTAATTTGGGAGAACACAGGTGTCAGATCTCAAACACCAGTCTGTAGTTCTTACTTGGGTCAGGAGACACCCAGGGTAGAATCAGAGCTACAGTGCGGAAACGGAGACCTTTGGAAATTTCTTCTGGGAACTTTCGTTCCCCTAAGCTTATTCCATTGCCTACAGCTGTACCACTGTGGCCTCCAATCCCATCAGATCTCAGAAGCTAAGTAGGGTCAGGCCTGGTAAGTACTTGAATGAGAGACCACCTGGGAACACCAGGTGCTGTAGGCTTGGGAGAAGGACCTGGCAATCCACTGCCAAAACACAATCAGCCATTGAAAACCCTATGAATAGCAGAAAAGTGCTGACAATAGTGTT
>VMDO01000987.1:204648-240008 GCA_007922755.1 Pedetes capensis
TTTTTTTTTTTTTTTTTTTTTTTTTTGCGGTCCTGGGGGTTGAACCCAGGGCCTCACACTTGCATGCTCTGCGAGTGCTGGACCACTCAGCTGCACCCCCAGCCCATTTTCTTTACCTTTTTTTGAGACAGGGTCTCGCTAAATTACGCAGGCTGCCTCTGGTCTCAAACTTGCGATCCTCCTGCCTCTGCTTCCCGAGCCGCTGGGATTACAGGCGTGTGCTACCGTGCCCGCCATAAGCAGAAATATTTTTAAAACTTACCCCTTCCTCCCTTATTGCCATCTTTTCCCCATTGCCCCATCATCTCTAATCCCCAAGTAATTGAAATGGAATCTGTGCTGAACACTGTGATTTCTAACAGGCAAGCAGCCTTGGCAGACTGAAAAATATATCAAAAGTCACTTTCCAGGGAGCACTCACTTCACACAGCCACTGTCCTCCAGTCACCCTGCCTTTTCAAGGACAGAAACAGGAATCATATCGTATGATGAAGCCTCAGATGAGGGGAGATTTTTCTTTGCTGAATTGTACTGAACAAGTATCATTGAGAGCCTGCCATTGTGGCGCCATGTGATCACCAGGTGCTAACATTTACATGATGGTAGAAAGCTCTGCCCTAGAAAATAGAAAAGAGATACTTGGTTCAAGGTCTATGAGTGCTGGTTTTCTTACCATGCATTCACACAAAGGAGGTAGTGGAACCTTTAGGAGGTGGGGCCGAATGGGAAGAGGTTAGGCCTTTAGGGATGTGCCCTTCAAGGAGATATTGGGTTTCAGGCCCCTTCCTGTTGTTCTCTTTGCTCTCTTTGCTTCACCATGAGGTGAGCAGCTTCTTCTGCCTCCAGCTTCTAGCCATGGTGTGCTGCCTCACCTACACCAGACCTGTAGGCCCTGGAGTCAGGAGACCAAGGACTGAACCCTCTGAAACCATGAGCCAACTAAACATTTTGTCCTTTTAAATTGATTGTCTCAGTCTTTTTGTCACAGTCGTGGAAAGCTGAGTAGCACAGGTAGATAAAGCCAGCTACACAGTTGAAGAGATTGCAGCCTAGAATGATGAACTAACTTGCCCATGGTCTAAAAGATCCAGTAAATCCATTTATTTCTGCATTCATGTATCCCATAAAAACTTATGGAGATCTTATGTGGCAGGTACTCAAAACATGTGAATTTGGGGGGGAAAATTAGCAATGGCCTTGCCATCGTGGAGCTTGTCATCCAGGTACAGAGACAAACAAGTAGACAATGAGAGTTTTCTACATGCTGGGAGAGGTGCCCAGGGGAAGTAGGAAGAGCAGGAAAAGGGAGGGGAAGCCAGCCAGTAGCCAAATTAGGTCGGCCTGACCTGGAAGCCCACATTCTCTCCAGCGTTGGCCCGTCCAGTTGGAACCCCCTGGTGTTGGTTTCTGCATCCACTTCTCTGTCTCTGGGAGGCAGACTGGAGATCTCTGTTCACAGAAGATACCCTTTGTGTCCATAGTAGACCCCCAGCAAATGCTCCATTATGTCTGGAAGACACAGTGATTGAGCTCACACCTTGACATTAGACACCCAGCAAACACTTGCTCATTTCATGGAAGACACAGGGGTTCATCTCACATCTCCATAGAATACATGTAGCCAATACTTCGTTACAGGATAGCTTTTCTCAGGGCAAATTGCTTCCTTCCTCGCAGTCTCTAGAGCCATCACTGTCGAGGTTTGGCTCAGGCCTGGCAGAGGTCAGAGCCTTGACCTGACACTGAGTGGGTATCAGGGACCCACTAGACTGGGTTGGTGTGGTGGCCAGTGGCACCAAAGAAGGACCTCAGGAGACTTGCGGGAAACAGGAGAGGGAAAGTTTATTGGGTTGCTCCTCAAGTGAGGGGCAACCAGCAAGCAGCCCCTGTCAAGTGCTAGCTCAGAGCCTGCAGCATAGACTGTTGGTGGTACAGCTCAGCCTTAAAGGCATGGCTTTGGGAAGTTGGTGTTCTGCTGGGCTGGAAGTACAGTGGTCTTGACTCTCCCAGCTTGCCTTCTCTGCCTCCCTCCTTCCCAAGGATGGGAGGAATTGGGAGGCTCTTCGTGACTTGCTTGTAGCCTTTGGCGCTTTGGGGCCCCTGGTCTTGATGCATTGGCTTGCTAGGTGATCTTCCTCAGGATTGGGGAGTGTTGGATCAAGGTGATGGGGTCCAGACAGGAGTTGAAGGATGGTGAGAGGTGAAGGGGTGAAGTGGGATCCAGGAGTCTGCTTATATAGGTTCCTGGAGGGGGTGTGTACTGGGGATGGCCAATCAGGATGCATTCCTGAACAGGTAAACTGTCATACCTGCCAGATAGGGGCAGTTATTTAAATGGGGTGATTTTGGGGTACAATGAGGATTGGTAGGTAAGGTGGGTAAGGGTCCAATCAGGTAGGGTACCTTAGAAGCCAATTAGGGGGCTAGGGGTAGCCAATCAAAGTTGAGGTAGTTGAGGCTGGGTCAGGTTTGTCAGGAGCCATCTTTGCTCACTCAATGGGAGGAATAGGAGTGAGTGAGTGAATGTGGCCCTGAGGTCACCTAGAGGTCAGTACCTCATGCTGGTCTGAGGGACCCTAGTTATGAGGTGCATTTTAAAAATCCCCATCACATCACTATTTGCTTCATGTGCCCAACTGGAATTGTTTGGTGTCTCCTCAGTGCCTCCCTCCTGCACCCTCCTTATACCCACACCCACTGGCACCAATTCATCTTCAGAGTCCCATCCAGCTCACTGCCATTGTGCCATTGTGTCACTGCCAGAAGCTGACCCTCTCCATTCTTATGGGACAACTAGAGCTGAGTCCTCAGTGCTCTCTCCACATACCCTCTCCCTCCATAGCCCTGGGCTGGGATTTAGCTCAGTTGATAGAGCACCCACTCTGCAATCTCTGAGATCCCTAGTTCAATTCCCAGCACCACAAAAACAGGAGAAGGATATGGCAATCCACTCCCAAGGCAACTGGGAAACAATCAGCCATTGAAAACCCTATAAGGGTCACTATGAGTCGTACAAGACTTGATGGCACCTAACAACAACAACAACCATAGTCCTAGCTCCACAGTACAACCAGCATCATCTTTCTATAAAGCAAAGTAGGGCCCGACAGTTTCTCTCACATGTCTCCAACACTTCCCACTGTGTAGAGAAAAAAACTCAACTTTCTTGGCATGGTACATCAGGTTCTTTATAGTCTGCCTCATCTTTTTGTCCCCATAATGCACCCTGGCCTCCCAGAATCTCTCACTGAAACATGTACTCTCCTACCCTTGCTTACTCTTCACCCTCTGAGCCTGAGCTGAGACAAACCCATGCCTCTCAATCTGGCAAACTCCTGCTCATCCCACAAATCCAACTCAAACATTGCCTGTTTTGTATACACATTCCTTTATTTCTCCACAAGGTCTAAATTAGGCACATCCAACCCACAACCTGCAGGCTGTATGTGGCCCAGGACAGCTAGTAATGAAGCACCACAAAATCTTTTAACATCATGTATTTTTTAGTGTTTGTTTGTATTGTTTAGTGTTTGTAGTGTTTAGTGTTTCTTTGTAATCCCATGTGTAGTTTCAATTTTGATGGTCCAAAGCAACATCGGGCATGTTTACAGAATAACACCTAATGCTTCTTTATAATATACTGAGACAGCAGCACAGTATCAAATTCTAACCTTCAAATAAGCGTAAATATGTCACAGTCAGTAAGGAGAGTCAGTTTAGTACCATCACCCACCACAAAATCAGTTAAGTATAATGGGGTTGAAGTGGAAGTGATTTGAAGCTGTTCAAAGCCACTTAAGGATGCACCAGAGATTACATGAGATTTGGGCAACTTGGCAAGTAAAACATAGCAATTGCCAATAATATTTTTGAAAATCTAATTCAACCCAGTTCTAGGTGGCACAGACTAATCATTGCAATCCTGAGAACCTAAAATTGCAACCACTTCAATCGAGCCAGATGTTGATAGATTAGTTTTACAAAAACAAGGTCAAATTCCCACTAGTTTTATATTGTTCTTGTTTCTCTACACTTTGTAATAAAAATATTTTAAAAAACAGTCTTACTATGTATATGCCCTAACTATATTATATAATTTATGTGTGGCTCCAGACAATTCCTCTTAACTTTATACTGCCCAGTGAAGCCTAAAGGTGGGGCTGCCTGGGTTTAAATCACGCCCTCCTCTGTACTTACACCTTTATGAGTCCTCCAGCCCTGTCGCTATCTCTTTATTTTAGTGCTTATCATAGCATCTGGAGACCATCCATCTATCCATCCATGGCTGCTGACTGGACTCAGGATCCTCAGTTCTATACTTTATTCCCAACATTCAGCCCAGATTCTGCTATGTACTCAAGTGCTCAGTGACTGTGCTGAGTTGGGGGCTCTCTCCTGGGCCGTTTTGTCCAAGTATACTGCCAGAGGCAAGTGCTCCCCTGACATTCTCTCTACACCCTGAAGAGAGGGGAGCTTGGGGCCCTCGCCTCTCTCCTGGGTCATAATTGACCAACTTCACAATAAGCTCTGTGACCCCCCTACTCACCAGGCTTATCACACTGTCAAAGGGGGGTGATATCAGCAGCTCAAGCTACACAAAATAGGACTCAAGGAGAAAGGCCCTCTTGCTGCCCTGTGTAAGCCGTACCAAGCACCAAGGAGGAGGACCAAGTGACACAAAGACGGAAATGGCCCGCAGCAACTTCTGAACACACAGTGTGAGACTCCAGACTAAGAATGTTCTCAGGGTGGAAGAATATTGAGGCAGAGACCACAGGATGATGTCAGATTGTCCTGGAGAAAGACACAGTGAACTTCCATTGCTCCTTGTGACCTAGAAAGTCTGCCCTTTGTAGATTTTAAACAGCGCCTCACACCTGAGGTCTTGGGATGAGTCCACCCTGAGGACAAGGAAAATGATGAAGAAAAGGAATTTTTTGATCTAGATCTGGCCTGTTGCCTCTTAAAGTCCTCAGGGCAGTGATAAGTACACTCTAAATTATTCACCATCTCTAACAGTGTGGCTAGAAAAAAAAGAAAACAAAAAAATCAGTTAGCTGCAGTTGTGAGCCAACTACTGGAGGCCAAGGCAGGAGGATCATTGAGCCCAGGAGTTTGAGACCAGGCTAGGCAACATTGTAAGATCTCATCTCAAAAAAGGAAAAGAAAGAAGACAAAATGAAAAGAAAGTCCAGGCCAACAAAAGGACAAAGGAGAAATTTTTAGAAATTCAAATTAGGAAAACTGGAAATGTGTGAAATTTCATCTGAAATCAGCTAGAGACTTAGGACCTATCTGCATATATCAATTTAGCATAACACAATACAAATTAAATACTGTACATTGCTCACAAAATGCATCCAAAGCTTCTTACTGAATTGTATAAATCTATATAAAATAAGCTTTCTGTGGTTGTCCCCACCATCAAAATATTTTAATGGGATTTTTATTAATACAAACAATTTTATGCTTTTATGTATCACTTTAAAAATTAAAACATTAAAAAATAAAATGAGATCTTTATATACCCCATTACTTTCCTGATTAATCCTAACTTCAAATAGTTCCATTTTCATTGTAAGGAGAGTAATTTCCCAACTGACACTTAGCACATTATGTTCATAATCCTAAACTCATAATTCTAAAGCTATTGGGACTTTTGCATCTGGACACCAAAGCCAATCCGAAGGCATTTTCTCTCTTTTTTGTCTATTCTCGCTATCTGAAGCAGTTTAAAGCTTCTCAGTAGATTTGGTAACTCATGAATTTTTAGCATCTTCTACAACACATTGGCCAATATGATTCATTCTTTGAGCACAATTAACTGTGAAAACAGATCTTAGATCCCCCATCCCCCCATCCAAAGGATTATTGAAGGTCTGAAATGCAGGTGATTATTGGAGCTGGCTTTGAGAGGCGCCCTGCTTGCCCATGAGCCCTTTGAAGTAGCTTTGATATACAATGATTAAGAGGGATTCTACCTGGGAGGAGAAGCGCTGTGACCGGCCTCTGGTCTCTCTCCTGAGTCCTTGTTTTGAACTATTGATCAAAGATTTCAAGGGATTTGTTGAAGCCTGCGTGGGATAAAGAGGACAAAAACAGGGGAAGCGGGGAGAGAGGCAGGGGATACATCGGGCTATAAATAGTTTCAGAAGGAAGCTGCTAGTCAGATCTCCCCGTCCAAGCTGTGCACCTTCCTTAGGCAGATCGGCTTCTCTTTCAGAAAAAGCAGTTGCAGACGACTTGCTGAGTTTCCAGCTTGCGAAAGCTGTGCTGTGGGTTTGGAGCCCCCCAGGGGACGCACCAAGTGCTTAGGACCTCAAGGAGACCTGGACAGCTGAAGGATGGTGTTGGTGGCCTTGTTGGGACTCAGCTGGTACTGCTCACCTCTGGGAGCTCTGGTTCTGGACTTCAACAACATCAAGAGCTCTGCTGACACGCCAGGGGCTGGGAAGGTAAGTGCAGCTAGGGCGAGGGGATGCAGGGACTTGGGGTTGGGGTTTACGCCCAGAGGACAGATGCTGTATTCAGGCTTGAGTAAGTTGTTCAAATTGGTGCATGAAACAGCTTATTTCAGGGTGAGGTGAACTGAGTAGGGAACTGGGAAGGCACCCAGGTACAAGGCAATTGCTTCAGTATTAACATATTAAAAGAGCAAAGTGGTTTTTCAGTTTGCTGAGCTCTGAATTTTCCAGGAGATCCAGGGAGTAAACTAACTTGTAGAAAACGTGACCAGGTGCAAAGGCTTTTATGAACAATACCTCGTTTAATTTTCCTCATGACTGTGATCAGCATCACACTTTCTCATGACAGAGGAAGAAAAAATGCAGAGACGTTGAAAAGGTTAAGCCCAGGACACAGGGCCAGCAAACACTGGCATTAGAATTTAAACAGTGACACGATGGGTTGCTATCGTTGCCACCTCATTTCTCAGGATTGCTTTAGGGATCATTATATATATGTACATCATACATTGAATATTATAGCATATCACATATTATATAGACTATATTCACCAAAAGACAGCTCTTTGGGGGAAGGATCATCAAGGTAATGGGTGCAGAGACAGTGGGATTCACTAAGAGTAAAAAACAAGTAGGAAAGCTATAAACACCTGCATTAAACGTAGTTAAACTGCAGCCACTCCTAGAGTTAATAGAGATAAATCAAGAACCTCATACTCCTGGTAAGACACACATGTTGTTGTTCTGTGCCGTCAAGTCGTATACAACTCATAGCGACCCTCATAGGGTTTTCAATGGCTGTTTCGGGATTGCCTTGGGAGTGGATTGCCAAGCCCTTCTCCCATTTTTTGCAATGCTGGGAATTGAATTCGGGACCTCAGAGACTGCAGCACAGCGCTCTACCAACTGAGCTAAATCCCAGCCCCAAGACACACATAGGAAAACATTTTCTTCCGTTTTCACAAAGAGCATGAGAAAATTATAAATTCTGAGTTTGAAAAGTAAGACAAGGTTAGGGATGTAGCTTGGTGGCAGGTCACTTGCCTGGCTTATGTGAGGCCCTGGTCTCCTCCCCAGCACCACAAAAAATAAAGACAATTTTTGAAACATGAACAAACCTTGCAACATCAAGGCCCATCGCAGGTGGTCTGATCTCCCCTCTGTGCCAAAAACAACTGCAATGGAAGAATGAGGATGCCTCCTGAAGTTTGTCACAGCATTCAGCGGGCCCCTGTGGTTTGGCCTGCTCCCCCTGGACTTGAATAAAGTCATCTATGTCTTGCTGGGTTCCCTAGCCTTGTGACAAATTTCTCTTCACAGAGTTCACAGTGTGTGTCGGACAAGGATTGCAGTGCCAGAAGATTCTGCCTCATGCCCCTGGAGGAGAAGCCCTTCTGTGCTACGTGCCGTGGGCTGCAGAGGAGGTGCCAGCGACCAGCCATGTGCTGCCCAGGAACGTTCTGCATCAATGGTGAGTGACTCCCAGCTCCAGCAGCTGCGCTCCAGGAAGCAGGGGTTGTAAGCCAATCTCACAGACAAAGCTCTTCTAAGAGAGCCACTCTACAGGGTCCCCAAGTCAGCTGGAAGTAAATTTATGCAGCTGCCTCCCCCCACCTTTTGTAGTACTTGGGGATTGAACCCAGGGCCTAGCACACACTGTGCAGGTTCTTCACAATGGAGCTGTACACTCAGCTTTTTTTTTTTTTTTTTTTTTTTTTTTTTTTTAATCTTGAGACAGGGTCTCACGAGGTTATAAAGGCTGCCTCTGGCCTCGAACCTACGACCCTCCTGCCTGTGCCTTCCAAATTGCTGGGATTACTAGCTTAAGCCACTGTGCCCAGCACAGCTGCATTTTCTTAATGAAACAAAATGATTTACTACCTGGCAACAACTCTTGCCAGTGATTTGGAGATAATGACTACAGGAAAGATTCAAGTTCCAATAGTTCAAATCCTTCTGTTTTCACTTGAATTCTGACTTACCTACCTTCTTTGCCATATGTGAGCATGTGAAGATTTAGTGCATGTCCTAGAAATCTGGAAAGTTCTATAGAAACAATAGACAGAGGTGCTAGCAAGGAGTTCACAGAACAGTGACCAGATGTGTGTGGTCCACTCCTCAGAGTTCCTACTAACACTAGTTACACCTGACTGTCCCTCAGATGTCTGTACCACAATGGAAGATGCAACCCCAGTATTGGAAGGAAAGAAGGGTGACCCAGATGGCATAGACACAAAAAGAACAATGGAGCATCCAATTGAGGAAAACAAACCCAAGAGGAAGCCAAATATTAAGAAATCACAAAGCAGTAAAGGTAAGAGCAGCATTCTGAGCACATCTTATTGAAGCTTTATCAGGATAGCCTGAAAATGACTTTATTCTCCACTCCAGAAACCCAGGGCACCTGTAGTTGTTTGTAATCCTTTCAGAGGGAAGCTGCAGCATGGGGTGGCCAGGAGGCTGCAAGCACAGGGAAGAGCCGTAGCAAGAAACCTTTCCATTGTTGAGTTCAGCTTTACACAGACACACATACAGACACACACACCTTTGTATAGTCTAGACTGTAATTTATCAAGTGGCAGTGTTCTTTTCTAGAATCTCAGGCTACAGAAGAGATGGAAGGAGATGCATTAATTTTTCATCCTTGTACAAAATACAAAATAAGATTTTTTTTTTCAAAATTATGGTCTCAAGTTCCAATCTTTGACATATCCAGAGTTTTAGAAAAGTGAACTGGCCATTCTGGTTTGTGTCTTCAGGTTAACTGGCCCCTTTACAAGTAATAGTCTCTCTCTGTGTCACTATAAATTCTAACAACTTTGCCAAGTGATACTTCCTTCATTTCTCAAAACTGGAAATCCCATCTTTCCTTGATGACTCTTTTGACTTTTCAGACCAATGATGAACCCTGTTAGGTAGAGCTGGAATTTCTCCTTTACCATCACTTTTAGTTCTAGACCCCGCTCTGGGGTCCTGCTGGCTGTTTCTGTTTCTGCTGTGCGGCCTTCAGTCATAGACCCCTGACCTCATCCCATTAGCAATCTCCCCCAGAACAACATTCCCTATTTACCACTAAAGCCCACATTAATCTTATTACAGGACAAGAGGGAGAAAGCTGTCTTAGAACTTTCGACTGTGGCCCAGGCCTTTGCTGTGCTCGTCATTTTTGGACTAAAATTTGTAAACCAGTCCTACTAGAGGGACAGGTCTGCTCTAGGAGAGGGCACAAAGATCCTCCGCAAGCCCCAGAAATCTTCCAGCGCTGCGACTGTGGTCCCGGACTGCTATGTCGAAGCCAAGGGACAGGTGATCAACAACATGTGCGATTAAGAGTTTGCCAAAAATATGAAAAACTTTAAGCATTTCAACTTAGGAATGTTCACTGTATTCACACAGAACCACAGACACTGATCTTAAAGTACTTCCATGTAAATATGTAAATCTCTCTTTTTAAAGTCTTTTTGAGACCTGTTGACCTCTTGCTGTGTAGCCCACAATGCCCTCAAACTTGCAATCCTCCTGTTTCAGCCTCTCACATGCTGAGATTGTAGGCATGAGCCACCATACCTAGCATATACATATCTCTTAAAACCAAATCTTGTAGCTAAAGAAACAGACTGAAACTAGAGACCTATGAGATGCTGAATTGTGATGAATGGAAACTAACTTTGGGTTTTTTGTCTATTGCTTCAGAAAACAGATGATTCTGTAACAAACAAAAATTAATTCTGATCTAGTGACTCAATTAGTTCAAATAAATCTTTTTAAAAAATCGTATGTAGTTGTATGGAATGTGAAATTGTACATAGTTAAGGTGTACAGCATGTTTTGATATACATAGAGTGAACCAGTCAAGCTAATTTATATATCCATCCTTATAAATCTTTAGATAAATTCTGATGGAGGGCTGGCACCTAAAAGTATCTTACAGGGCAAAAGTGATAGTGCCTCAAGTTAAAGTAAGTGAATTCTTGTATCTTACCAGGGAAAACTATCACAACAAATACTGTATTTTTCCTAAAGAACTCTATTGCTTATTTACCTCTCTTCATTTCTTGGAAAATAATTCACATTTAACTACAAAACAATTTGGTTACAAAGAAATACAATTCAGAGGTTATATTGTCTTATGATTAGATTGTCCTTTGTAAGTGACAAAACATTTTTACACATTTTATTTCAATAAATTTACTTACCATTTGGCAACTTTTTATATTTTTATATCACTTTTATATTTGAAAGCTAGGGCTTTTGAATATTCTTACTTATATATGTCAATCATTTGTAATAAAAGTTACCTCAGAAGAAAACATAAGAATTACATGTGTTTGTTTGCAGCTGAAGAGGCCATACTTCATGCCTATGAGAAGACGGTTTGCTTAGAGAAGCCTTCTAGTGGGTTCCAATCAAGTGCTACTGATTTTACTTAAGAAACAAATGAACATACATCTGGTCTTCTACTGAAGTTGTATGTATATATTACAAAATAGAACATAGACCAAAGAAAAAAATATGAAAGCCCCCAGTTTCTAAAGAATACTGAACCATCTTTCAGAAGTGAGCCTCTAGGGTACCTTAACTAATTTATAAATGGTAACTAGAAGGACATATAGTGGAATCATGTGGTTTACAGCATAGGACAGAAAATGAGAAAATGAAAATTCCCCTTAAGGATTTACTATCATCTCACTTCTTATTTCTCTCTACTAAACCCACAGTAAACTGTGATCATGAACATAATATGAAATTTAGACTAGACACACTTGCTGAGAAAATAAGATCATCCAATAATAGTGCAAGAGGTTTTATTGACTACAGTGCAAGCTAAGCATGGAGAAGAAGCAATCATTTAAAAACACCAAAGACCCTTGCTGTGTAAGGCAAAAGTTAAGAAATAAATTAAGATTCCTATAGGTTGTGCCTGGGAGAAAGGACAGGCCTCATTCGCTTCGATCCTTGGGTTCCCGGTATTTCCACTGGATGTAATCAAAGATG
Organism: Pedetes capensis; assembly: GCA_007922755.1. Classification (NCBI taxonomy): domain Eukaryota; kingdom Metazoa; phylum Chordata; class Mammalia; order Rodentia; family Pedetidae; genus Pedetes; species Pedetes capensis. The sequence continues at coordinate 216,108 of VMDO01000987.1, forward strand.
TCTTTCTCACTGTCCACTGGCAGAGGTTCTCCAGCAACTCCTACAGGTAGAAAAAAAGAAATGTACTTTAAGAACTACTTTTGGAATTTAGTTACAGAGGTTCAGGATTGAGAGCTGTGTGGGGCTTGCTTTCAGAAGAAAAAGAAAATGGTAACCTGGCTAGAGGGCTTCCTTAGCATAAATAAGATGCTAGGTTTAATCCCCAGCAACACACACACACACACACACACACACACACACACACACACATAAGACACTAGGAAAAAAAAAGATACTGATCACCTCCACGCTCTCACATGAGCTTGTCTTTCTTCTGTGACCTATGTTACCATGCTACAAAAGCAACCTGAGTATCCCAGCTGTGGTCATGGAAGTCAGTCTAATTCATGAGTTTCCTCTCTGCTAGAGATCTCCACTGTAGCCATCACGTACTATATAAAATATTCTAATTCCTTTGCAATTCAAAATGCAATTCTTGGACAGCAGCATTGGCAGTACTTGGAAGCTCACCAAAAATACAGAATCTTGAGCTCGGCATGGTGGTACAGGCCCATAATCCCAGCACTCAGGAGGCTGAGGCAGGGGGATCATGAGTTCCAGTCTGGGCTATTTTATTCGGGGTATATAGTGAGTCTCTATCTCAAAAAAAAAAAAAAAAAATCCTGGTGTCAAGGTGCATATCTGTCATCCCAGTGACTTGGGAGGCTGAGGCAGAATTATGAGTTGAAGACCAGAGGCAGCCTGTACAACTTATTGAGACTCTGTCTCAAAATAAAAAATAAGAAAGGGGCTGGGAGTGCAGCTCAGTAGAATAACTGTCTTGGATGCACAAGGTTCTACCCTCCAGTACTGCAAAAATAAATAATAAAAAAATTTAAATTAAAAAAAGAAAGAAATACAGAATCTTGAGCCCCACTCCAAGCACACAAAGGTAGAGTTCACACTTTAATGACTTAATGAGGACCAAGTGATCTATATGCCCTTGAAATGTTCATACATTTGCCCTAGTTTACCCAGGATGAAAGTCCTATTTTATGCTTTAAGGACAAACTGGTAAACATTCATTCTCCCAGTAGAAAAAAGTAAAGCACATAGTACATTGCAAAATGCCATAAATCACAGATTAAGCAACACTGAATCTTTTGTACTGGGGATTGAACGCAAGGTCTTGCACATGCTAGGCAAGAGCTCTACCACTGAGCTCCGGGCCAGCCTATTTTTTATTCCTATTTTTAACTTCAAGACAAAGTCTCACTAAGTTTTACAGGCTGCCTCTGGCCTTGAGCTGCAATTTTCTTGTCTCAGCCTCCTGAGTTGCAGGGATTATAGGTGTGCATCATGGCACCCGCGTCCATCTTTATCCTTTAATTTTTAAAGCATGAGGCCAAAGTTACCTTTTTTTTGTTTTGTTTTGTTTTGTTTTTTTAATACTGGGGATGGAACCCACAGCCTTGCTCATGCTGAGAACATGGCCCCAGTCCCAGTTACCCAGTTCTGAGTGGCCCCAAAAATTGATACTTGAGTTCTCTTGGAGAAACATCAAAACAAACTTTAAGACAAGTAAGACTGTTAAGTGACCATCACAGAAATAAATGGAAATAACTCTTGCCTTGATGACCATCCATTATCACCTGGGGTGCCTTTTATTGTTTGAGGGATTAACAATACAAAGAACTAACAACTGGCATAGTTACTAGAAGGCTTTTTAGGGAAACTATAATTGCCAGCCTAAAATATCTTTGATAGTAACGTTCTCTCCAGATGACAGGGATTATCTCTAAAACAGTCACAAATACTCACCAGTGACTCCCAGAGGACGGATGGTATATTCATTAATGGTGAAGCCCTTTTCTAGGGCATGAGCTCTCATATTCTTATTGAAAATGTCACTCCCAGTGAAGTATAGAACACCACAGTAATACTGATCTTTGGGTATCAACCTAAAACAGAATAGTAAATCTTTTTTCACAGCACATTTCTAATTGAGAAAACACAGGATTCCTCAAATCAGTAAGGAACAAGCTACCTAAAATAAGTCTATGTGGTCTAATAAACTGAGGAGGAGACTATCATTAGGTCAGCCATTAGACTCACCTAGCCAGGCAATGTGTTTAGGCTTCAGTAAGCTCCACTCCACAGAGGTGTGTAGAAGTGAAAAGCAGCATCCCTTAATACAACTGACTATCCCCACTTGGGAAACTACTTTTGAGCTATGCTGGGCATCATAGTATGGTGCAAAATAGAGAATACAGAGTCTGTGGAAAGCCATTTATATATTTCTGTCTAATCACTGTATTTGGCAGGAACATATGGCCCTTCAGAATAAAAGGGGTTCTATACATTTGTATAAACTTACAGACATACAGAGGGAAGGGGAGAAAAAGATCCAAGACGTCAGAAGTTGACGGGTTAGCAAACAAAGACTAATTAGTACCTGATATCAATTCTTCTGTGTGGATATTCCTTTTCATCATTTGTACTAGGAAGCTGGCAAACACCCTAAAATGAACATTTCAAAGAACATTTAGCCCTGGGTTCAATCCCTCCAGCACAAAGTTAAACAAGAGGCTGTTTTTGCTTTGAATGGGCTGCAGTTTTAGAATTCTGAGCACTTTTAACTAAGCAGCTCCTCTAAGCTGTATGTTATCACCACTTTCTCATTATACTTTGCTAGTCACAGAACTAAGTAAAGCAGAAAACAAGGATTCTGCTTATAAGAATTTGGCCTTTGTGTGGTTCTAAATAAGAAATTAATCAAGGAAAGCATCAAACATGAAAGACAGAGACAAATGATCAGGAAAAAGTAACTTGAAAGAAATGATGATTATGCAGGAAAAAGAAAACAAACAAAAAACTATCAGTAATATTCTCAGATAAGAGAAGATATTCAATCCATGAAATAGAGGCACAATATTACAGAGAAAAAAAAAAAAACACCCAGGAAAGGTTTAACGATGATAGCAAAAGGAGAAATTTGAAGAAATATCTCAGAAATTATGAGAAACACAGAGACAAGAAACAGAGAAAATAAGAAAAATTAATTTAAAAGATAGATAGTCAAATTACAGGATTGTTTTCTACCAGTGAGTTTTCATTACACTTCTACAGTTCTCAAATAAAAGTTATCAAAGTTGGTTTTGTCATGTTTTCTCTTCTCCAGAAAAATGGGCAAAATTCCTGGATGGGGCCACAACCCTGTGTAGGTATGTTGTTGTTCAGTGCCGTGGTGTCGAGTCCAACTCATAGCAACCCTATATTATTATTTATAGGGTTTTCAATGGCTGATTGTTTTGGGATTGCTTTAGGAGTGGGCTACCATGTCCTTCTCCCACATACATAGGTATAATGAACTATACATACCACCAAATTTCAAATTAAGCATGTCTAATGCCACATTTGAAGAAAACTACACAAATTACAGACTTCTGATTCTAATGAGTAGTCAAGTTATTGGATCTCTACAAGCCTTTTTCACTCAGCAAGACAGAAAAGCTTTGAGGAAAAGCTCAGTGTAAAATGGGTATTTTCCTTAGCTGTTCCTATGGCTAAAAGTTTAATGATATATGTTTGCCTTCAAAATATGAAACTTACCTTCTTAGGCATTAACAAATTCTAACTCAACTTCCACCACAACTAATGTCCATGTGGAATCACCTTGAGGCATTATCTTGTGGATATGGATGTCTGGATGCCACAGGCATCCAAATGTGCTGTTTGTCACATCAGTAATAGGATTTCATCTAATAACTTTGTTTCTTTACTCAAGGATAATTCTATTTGCTGAACTTTTTCTGAAGTGCCAATGTTAAATAATTTCTCTGTATTATTGTAAATTCTTCATTAAGTTGAGTAGATTGGTTCTGTTTCACATTTCAATTCAGTAGCTTCATGGTGAGTATGTGAAATAAAGCCTTTTATTTCCTCAGAATAGTCAAGCTATCTTCTGTTGTTCCTCGAATTTTTACCATAGATATTCCACAGAAAAATCACCCAAGGCCAAATGTGTGCAAAATACTAAACAACCTTATATGAAGCTGACAGACAATTAAATGAAGAGGAAACTGGTTTTTCTTCCAAATGTTATTAAATTCACATGAAGAACAGCTCAATTATGTAAAGACCAAGATTTTACAAGATGATCTGAGTAACATGGCTTTCATAAAATTTAATTATTATTAGTTTAAGGGACTCCATGGTGGGAAATAACTTGACAAGCACATGGATAGACACACCTTTAAAACCCGTCCATGGTTACAGCAACAGAGGCTCTGGAATCCAGGGGACACAGAATGAGGATGGTTTTTCTACTTTATAACTTGAATTCATGTTGCAGTCAATTTCCTTTCAGAAGACTGGAGACATTAGCTTGTTTGGTTTTCTCTGCTCATCCCTTCTGCCTGGAGACCTCTTCCCCTGCACAGGTGTCTGTGTGGCTCACTCCCTAACCTCCAGCCTCTCCCAAGATCGAGTTTTCTCAATGAGGTTTCCCCAGCACCCTGTTAGTCCTGCCTCCTGCACTCCTATCTTCCCCATTCCCTCCTCTCCTCTCCTTACAGCACTTACAGCTCAACCTAAAATGCTCAATAATTTACATCACTATTATATTCATTGTTAACAATCAGTCTCTTTCTTCCACCTCCAAACATACATTCCACTTAAATTCACTGATATATTCTAAGCTCCTGGAACAGGGTCAGGGATATCATAAATACTCAACACATACTTGCTGAATTGACTGAACACGTGTATTTATCCTTTTGGTACTCATTCTCCTCATTTGCTTTTCCTTTCCCATCACCCCCTCTCACCCTTTCTGTCGCTTCTTTTATTCCTCATTCTGATCCTACCAGGTCCTGATCCATTCCTTCTGATCTATTTCCCAACAAATGATACCCTATATCTGTGCCACATCTTTGTACAGCTCTTAGAAGATTAAATCTCTTTGAAGTGTACAAACTCTTACTCATACATCAAATATTTGTACAAACTCTATACAGCTTCCATGAATATTTCTTAATTTGATCTGCATAATAGTCACAGGACAATGAGCCCAACAGTTACCATTTTATAGATAAGAAAATCAAGGTCCTACAAGTAAATCGACTTGCCTGATACCACAGGGTAAACAGTAATGGAGTCAGAGTGAGGTCCTGTGCTCTGTGTCCTCATCTGTTTTTCTATAAGACAACATTCTCCCATCCAAGTACTAACCAGGCCCAACCCTGTTTTCCAAGATCACACGAGATCAGGTGTGGTCAGGGTGGTATGGCCATAGACCATATAAGACAACATTCTACCACCAACTCTTCCTTTGCCACAAGACACAAAACACCTCTTACTGTCTTTTATAAAACAAACTTGGAAGGTGATGTAGAGCACTTCTTTAACAAGTAAAATACTGATTAAAGGTGTCAAAATGGCAGGCTCAAATATGGTGTTTTTTAAGCTCCAGGAACTATGCACCACATGTAGAATAAATAACAATTTTGATCAAAGATCACCCACTAATACGGATTTTTATGTCACAAAATGAAGGACTTAGTTTCTTGCTCTTATTGTCATCTGGGTCTTGTATACTTTAAAAACAAACCATTTTTTTAGTTTTTAACCTGATTTCTTCTACAAATAGGTCTGGGGTCTTCCTTTTCTAACAATACCTCACATGTATGCCTGGTATATGACTAAGAGAATGGGAAATCAAGACAGGGCGAGGTCTTCCAGACCCCAGCTCTATGGTAGGGTGGGTGGGTGGCCTTAGTCTTTCACGTGTCACATGTACAATAAGGTCTGAATGGGCTGAATCTCCAGCAGTCCCTATGACTGGCTGCTCATCCAGCACCCCATCATCAACAGGTCTCCACTCACACATGCTTAGCCACCTTTCCTTCTCAGGTTATAGAGCCAGCCCACTGTGCCAGCTGCATTACCGCATCCTCTCATGGTTCTTCCTCTGGATTTCTCTTCTGCACGGCAGAACATTGTTACAACTACAAAAAATGCTTCCATTATATATTGCATAAAACCTTCCTGTTTGCTAACTGTGAAAAGAGTTCTGGTAGGCACTATGGCCTAGGCCTGTACTCCCAGTGACTCAGGAGGTTGAAGGCAGGAAGATGGCAATTTGGAGGCCAGAGGCAGCCTGTGTGACTTAGCAAGACCCTGACTCCAAAAGTAAAAAATGGGCTAGGGGTGCAACTCAGTGGAAGAGCACTTGCAAAGCATACATGAGGCCCTGTGGTCAACCGCTTAGAACCACAAACAAACAAACTCCCTTCTAAGTCTAACTTGATCATCACATGTTATTCTAGGACTTCATTGGATTGAAAGTTCCTTAAATATAAGATTGTTGTTGTTGTGTGCCATTGAGTCATGTCTGACTCCTAGCCACCCGCAAAGGGTTTTATGCACATTCATTTTGAGTGAGTTAAAAATCAACTAAATTTTAAAAGGATGTCCTTGGGGCATACACAAACCCTATTTTAATATTTTCTCATGTGTGCATTTGCTGTTACTTCTGGGCACAGAGTAAGACCTCAAAACCTGACCTATTCAAGAGAATTTAATCCCCAAAGACTGACAGGCACATTTTTGAATCTTTTAAATCTTTCCCAAAGTTCTTTTGAAAACATTGTTAGGGTGTGACAACTTAGGGAATATATTTTCACAGCTCATTAGAATCCCATACTTAATGTGTGTGTGGTTAAATACATATAACAAAATTTACCATCTTAACCATTTTTAAGACCAATTCTGTGGCACTAGGTATATGTACATTGCTGTGCAACCATCACCACCATCTCCAGAATGTTTTCTTCTTCTGACTGAAACTTGGTACACATTAAACAATGCCTTCCCAGGACCCTCCCCACAGGCCCTGGCACACACCATTCTGTTCTCTGTATGATACATTTTACCCTTCTCACTCATCACCTTCAACTTTGGCTAATATTCCTGTCAAATCAACGCATCAAGACTCTCACAGATTTTACCAAGTTGACGCTCTCAAAGCATAGTCTCTTTCCTTTTAGTTATATAATGTGAGAAAGGGGGGCATGGAGAAAAAAGGATCCAAATGAAGTATTTAAGTAATCAGAAGAAGAACAATAAGCCTTAAGAAAGAGGAATCTTAGTCCTAGATTTTGGCTTTCCTGATACTGGCTTTCCTGATATTCCTGATATTTGCTTTCCTGATGGTTTTGACTCAAAACTATTTATTAATCTGTTTTTCATCCATTTGCATTTGTTTTGAATTTTAAAATCTCAATTCCCTAGAAAACCTACAGGATTCTAATAGCTCATGATGGTTTTCACTGTGAAAATCTCTGCAATCATCCACCTGTTAGCGTCGCTGTATCATGCCACATAACACAGTTCTCCTGTGTGTCCTATGACATGCCCTGATTCTTTTTCTTTGTTTGGTGTTGTAGTAGATTATTATTCTTCAGTCATCCTATTTGTTGACTGTAACAGAAAGCTACAATGAAGTCACACACTCAGAATGAACAGTCTCCAAGGTGTTTTGTTTTGTTTTTTGTTTTGCTCTTTTTTCCAGATGTGTTAACTCAAATGAGTACTTACCATAAACTTTGTTTCACCCTTTGACAGAGTATCTGTAATAAAATGGATCTTTTGTAACTGCTCCACAACACGATGTAACAACTTTGGCTGTAAAATCATAATCAGGGAATAAGGAAAAGAACAAATATTCTGTTACAGCAAGAAAGCTTTGTGTGCCTGTGTGCATGCACTTATGTGTGTTTGAACTTTTCTAACAGAAAACTCATCCTATCAAATGAAGCAGTTTACTTTTAGAAACCATTGTGTTTTACCAATATCTAAAAATAATTTATGTTTATCTGTTTCATTAAATCAAAGAATTAGCTGCTTTATCTTTGAAAAGCATATACATTACAAAACCTGAAAATGTTTTGCCTTCGTCAGTTTTCTAATAGAAGTAAAATTTCTCAATACTTCATTTCTTAATAGAAAAATACTCCTTTAATGAAAACCTGCATTTTATATTGAGTATTTCTGAAATATTTATGATAGACAGTAAATAATCTTGGAAATTTTTTCTCAATTTTCATCTCTTTCAAATGTTAGACTAGCCCCCAATATCTCAAAGTGAAACAATGTATATCTCTTTCCATGACTCACTTTGCCTTTCACAGATTTCCATCAGTACAAAACACTTTAGCTAACTTTTCAGAAAGACTAAGACAAAATTTAGGGGCTGAGGAAGTGACTGGTAGACTGCTTATCTAGCATGTACAAGGCCAGAAGTTCAATCCTTAGTACCTCTAAAAAACAGAAAATAAAAGAAAGAAAGAAGCTGGGCACTATGGTAAACACCTATAATCCCAGAGACTCCCAAGGCAAGAGGATCGTGAGTTTCAGGCTAAAGGCAACCTATGCAATTTAGCGAGACCCTGTTTCCAGATAAATAATAAAAAATGGACTGGGAGTGCAGTTTAATGGCAGAGCACTTGCCTAGAATGTGCAAGGACCTGGGCTTAATCTCCCAGTACTGCAAAGAAAGAAAGAAAAGAACTAAAAGAAAAGAAAGTGATACTTGTTACTGTGTAAGACTGATGATATTTGATTATAAAATCTGAGGTACCTGTTTGGTTGACTCTGAGGTGAAGTTTGGATGGGTCAGAAGAACATCCATGTCACCACTAGACTCAGCGCCTACAATAACAAAGAACATGTATGGATTTCTCCATGTATATTTATCAATTAGGCCAATATAGAACCAAATTAAAGACACATAGAAGAGCCTTACTTCTTATAGGCTAACTTTCTACTTCACTGTGCTTCATATTCAGAATTAGTTAAAAGATTTCAATTTTCTGTCCAACTATTCAGGTATATTGATAGAGACAGCAGAATCTGGGATAACAACAGTAATTGGCATTAGATATACATTGCATACAATTTGTTAATTTAATGTGTTAAAATGCACCTAACTACTCAATAATAAAAATATTAAAAATAGCTTTAAAATACATCTGTGAACAACTATACATCTAAAATCTCAAACAGTATTGCTAACTCTGCAAAGGTTAATCAGAAAGTTTATTTCAATTCTTACGAATGAACTTCTTTAATAAATATTCGTAAAAATTACTATTATAGTATTATAAGAAGATAGCACTTTATAATGACTTAGGTTTTGGTTTTGATTTTTATAACCATGTAACTCAGGCAAGTTATATACAGGCTGGGCACTGTGGTGCACACCTATAATCCCAGCTCTTGGAAGATCATATGTCAGAGGCCAGCCTGGGCTAAATTTTGAGTTCAAGAACAGCCTGGCCTACATAGCAAGAACTTGTCTCAAAATAAATAAATAAATACACGCGCGTGCGCAGACACACACACACACACACACACACACACACACACCTGTTTGATTTTTTTTTTTTAAAGGAAACACTTCACATCTTTGGCATATTTGAATTGCCTCCTTTGGGGCCATTATTAAATAAAATAAGGGTTATTTGAACACAAGCACTGAGATACTCAGCAGTTAGTCTAAGATCTGGTAGCTGAGACTGCTATTAAGTGACTAGTGTACAGGTAGCATATACAGTATAGATATGCTGGATAAACAAGATGATTCATGTCCCAGGAAGGATAGTGGGAGACTTCATCAAGCTACTTGGAACAGCTTAGGGTAGCATGTCATGCTACTTAGAACAGAATTGTTTATTATTGGAATTTTCCATTTAATATTTTCAGACTATAGTTGTCCCTGAGTAACAGAAACCTCAGTAAGTGAAATTAAGGGTAAGTAGGGGACTACTGAATTTAAATATAAAGCAGGTAAGATTGAACTTGTTCGGATCCCAGGACAACTCCAGAAGTGTTTTTCTTTCTTTTCTCTGGTACTAGGGTACAGTTGAACCCAGCGCCTCATGCATACTAAGCAAGTGCTCTACGACTGAGCGGCACCTCTAACCACTTTTTTATTTTGAGACAAGATCACGCTAAATTGTGCAAGCTGCCTCTGGCCTCAAACTCGTGATCCTACTGCCTTGGCCTTCTGAGTCACTGGGATTATGAACATGTGACAATGGTATCTGGCAATGGAAGCTATTTTAACAAAGAAAATTATATTTGTTTCCTTTCTTCTCTTTCTTTCTCCTAAAAGCTGAATGTCATTCATCATCTATCTACCACCAAAAATCTCCAGGATGGTTTTTTGTTTATTTGTTTTTGTTTTTGTGGTACTAGGGAATTGAACCCAGGTTACTCTACTTCTGAGCTATACTCCTAGGCCCCCTTTTTAATTTTTTTTTATTTTAAGACAGGGTCTCACTAAATTACACAGGCTGCCCCTGGCCTTGAACCCACAATTTTTTTGCCTCAGCCTCCCAAGTCACTAGGATTACAGGAGTGTGCCATAGCACCCAGCTTCCAGGATATGTTTTTAAGTGAAAAAAGCAAGGTACAATATTGTGTATATATTATGTTAGCTGGTGTAAAAAAAGGAAGGGGAAGAGAAAATCAAGAATATATATACTCATATTTAGTTATTTTCATGTAGAAACTTTCAAATAATTGTGAAGAAAATGGTTATTAATGCAATAATGGTGGGAGAGAGTAGATAGAATGGGCAAAGACAGGGTAGAAGTGAGACCTCATACTGTATGACTTTTTAATATTAAAGTGTGTAACCATATAACATACTCAATAATAATAAAACAAACAAATCCAGGAAGGTTGCCATATTTAACAAGCATGCATTTGGCTTGCTATGCATCAAAATCCACATTTTGAAAATAGAGAATTCAATTTCTTAAGGAGAGTCTTATTTAGTAGATTTGTAGCAATGTATGATAATTTTTTTTAATACTTCCCAGGTATTTCTGATGCAGACATACTTGGATAATTGGTTAGCCCCAGTCTTCTCATCTTGCATATATGGAAACTAGAATCAGGCAAGATCATACAGTGGTAAGCAGACTTGGCCTCAGAACCCAGGGTGCCACATCCAGATCCTCCCATGCTGTGTGACAAGGTCCCTGCATGGGGAAGAGTACTTCAAGGAGGGCCTCTTCACGGAACGGGACTTGGGATTTTTGCTTTCTTTTTCTAATATTTACTGCATTCTTGATAGCATATTTGATAGTGTTGGATACAAGAATAAGAATGTACAATCATCTGTTTCCCCAGAATAAAGGAAACTACTGGAATGGACTATCCCTTCCTCACTGAGTCACCACAGCTGTCCGCCATAGGTGGGGAGTATGTCCGCCATATCTGAGGGGTGCCCTGAGAACTATGTTCTCATTAAAATACGCTTGCAAAAACCTCCATGGCAATCTGATGTTAAAGATTTTATGAATAAATTACAACAGGCAAAATTGTTCGCTCCCAGGTAGACTGAGGTTTCACCTCCACGAGCAGAATAATCATTATCAGAATAGAAAGAGAAAAGTAATGCTCCACTGCCCACGGTATACACAGCATAGGGAGGTGCTTATCTGGCTGAAGGCAAACCTTGGTTCCCAGCCAATGGAAGGAGTGGGGGTTATTGTTTCTGTCAGCTTGACTCTCCACATTCTTACATAGGAACATACAATGTGCTTGTGGTTAGAATGGTAAATAAGGATAGAGTTCAACTACCCCATTATAATTTGCCATTTATGAAACGCCTGAGGAGAAATAGACCACCCTGATGTTTGTTACCTAGAGACAGTAAAATTTATGCTCTGGGCTGTGGGCTATTGTTTGTGCTCTCAGCTGTAGGCTATTATGACCAATATGTGTTTGTGAAGCCTGTTTCTGTGGGATACCATGTGTACTGTTCTTACTGCTTGCATAACCTAAGTTTAAAAATGTATAAAAAGCTGAGCTATCTGAGCAATAAACGGAACAGAATCACACTGCCTCCAAGTTGCTGTGTCTCTGTCTCCCATCGCCAACTCCTCACCCACCTTTGGGAACTCCTGGATCCTAGGCTGCAGCTGGACTGTGGCACCAGGGCTTTTGGGCCAAATCGAATCATCTTGCTGCTTATCAGCAATAATGGATTTAATCCCCTTTTCTCCCCACCTCTAGATTCTTATGGCAGCTACCCGGAGTATTTCTAATAGCTCATCATGTAATTTCTAGACAAAAATCCTATTGGTGGTCAGAGATTTATTCCAGGTATCTGTTCTAAAATGCTTTAAATAAAGTTTGTCTATTCCAGTTTTAAAAGTGAATCTTTTAAAGCTTATTTTACTCTTCCCAAATTTTCAGCTAGTAAGAGACCAGGTTTGCGTGATTCTCGCTGTGTTCACAGTCATACACTAAGTGAAGATTTGAAAAGCCTAGTGATGAAGATCAAAGTGATGAAGATCAAAGAACATAGCCTTTGGTATGGATTGAGACTCAACATTAACAAAACAAAAATCCTTATAGCTGGGTCAATATGCAACTTCACAACAAATGGAGAAAAGATTCAGGTTGTACAGGATTTTGCTTTACTTGGTTCTATAATCAACATTTGTGGAAGCAGCAATCAGGAAATCAAAAGACACATTGTTTTGGGAAAAGCTGTGGAAAAAGATCTCTCTAAAGTATTGAAAAATAAAGATGTTACATTGAAGATGAAGATGTGCCTGACTCAGGCCATGGTATTTTCAGTTGCATCATATGGTTGTAAAAGCTGGACATTGAACAAAGGAGACAGAAGAATTGATGCTTTTGATTTATGGTGCTGGAGATGAATATTGAATATACCATGGATTGCCAAAAGAACCAACAGATCTGCCCTAGAAGAAGACAACCAGAGTGCTCCTTGGAAGCAAGGATGGCTAGACTGCATCTCACTTATTTTGGACATGTAGTCAGGAGGGACCAATTCCTGGAGAAGAATATCATACTTGGGAGAGTGGCAGGTCAACGAAAAAAAGGAAAACCCTCCACCAGAGGGATTGACAAAATATCTGCCAACAATGGGCTTAAACATAAATAAGATCATGTGTGTGGCACAGAATGGGGGAGTGTTTCGTTCTGTTGTATATAGGGTCGCTATAAGTCCAACTCTACTCAATGGCACCTAACAACACCAAGTGGTTGTGATAGTGGTTTTGAACTGGTTCTTCTGAGACATAACTCTTAAATTCATTAAAGAAAACAGAAAATTTAAAAAGCAAATAAATGGCTGGGCCTGGTGGCACATGCTTGTAATCCCAGCACTCAGGAGGATAGATGTGAGTTTGATGCCAACCTGGGCCACACTGGGAGTTCCAGGCCAGCCTGGGCTGCATAGTGAGACTCTGCCTCACAAAACCAACCAACCAAACAAACAAAAACAAATACACGCACACCACCACCACCACCACCACCACCACCACCACCACCATAAACAACAAACTATCCATAGCTTCACTCTCATGTAGCCAAAGACAACTGTTATTAGCATTTTAATATACCTAAAATCATTGTATAATTTTGTTACAACTAGCCACTAAAAGGTCACCCCATAAGAAAATGAGGATGAATTTCCCCTAATTATTTACACATATTCCCATCTATGGACAAATAGATTTAGCTAATGCTATGGAATATGTGTTACTATGAAGTAGCAAAAATTACATCATTTTAATCCAAGTTTTTTATATATGTTAGGTAACTGCAACATCAAAGGCACGAATAACCCCAAGTTAAGAAGTATGTTACCTCTTCTGAAACTGCCACAGACTGTAGCAATGTATTCAGAATCCACTTTTTTAACTTCACTTAGTACAATATCCTAATAGAAGAAAAATTACGTCAGTATTCCCAAAATGGCTTTCCACCAATCGACACACTCAATACTAATTAGAGAATACAGTGCAGTGCAATCTTACTTGCATCTGTAACATCTCTTCACGAGGGATTCTTTTTTCAAAGTCCTCAAAATACCTGTAGGACGGAATAAGTAGAAAAAAACTTTTGTAAAATTTAAATCTCTTTAAAAATTAAGTCATCCACCATACCAAGTGTCTTATAACCAGCTGATCAGTCTCACAAATCAAAATTAGAATTCAATGAGAAGACAAAAACAAGACTGGAATGACTGGAGGTGAGAGGAGAACATCTACTCCTTGCTTAGATCAAAATCCTAGAGTTCACCAGAGACTCCAGCTAAACTCATCTGTAAATTAGCTTCATATTCACATAACAAGACTACATAAATACAAGTTTATACAGGCTTTCAAAGAAGACTGCTCTCTACAGGGCAAAATCAGGAGTAAGAGGTTCTGGTGTGCTATCGCACAGTAGACTGACAAAAGATAATGAGAATGTAGCATACATTTCAAAAAGCTTTTGAATATTTTCACCATGAAGAAATGATAAATAAGTTTGAGGACATACATATGTTTACCTTAATTTAAACATTATGAAATATATACATTTATTAAAACATCACACGGTACTGCACAAATATGTACAATTTTGTGTATCAGTTAAATTTTTAAAATAAAAACATCCCAAAACCTGCAAAATTATTGTATTTTAAAATATTCTCCTATAACATGGATGAACCCAGACAACAATATGCAATGTGAAAGAAGCCAGTCACAAAACACCACATATTGTATAGTCTAATTTATATGAAATGTTGAGACTAGGGAAATTTGTAGGGAAGGAAGTAGATTAGGGGTTGTCTGGGGCAGAGCTGGAGAAGAGGGAGCAGTGTGTTGAGGATATATGAGGAATAACTGTTAATGGGTTTGAGGTTTTTGAGGGTATAAAAAAGGCCTTAAAACTGACTATAAAAATGGTTATACCACTCTGTGAATACACAAAAGTTCACTGATTTGTGCATTTTATGTGGATGAACTGTATGGTATATGAATTATATCTCACTAAAGCTACTATACAGATATCATGTATAAATAATGTCTAAGCATATGTCTAAGAATGATAATGCACCTGTTGAAAGCAAATGCTTATAACACCCAGGTTCTTCTGAAGACCTTTGCTACCATGTCCAGGCCATGAAAAAGAATTACACCATCCTGGTTTCAAACTGGCTCAAAACCTTAGAATGGTAGTTATCAACAGGAAAGTTCAAAAAGTTATTAGGTCTAAATCACCAACAAGACCATATAAGCCAGGCTTGATGGCACATGCCTGTAATCCCCCTAAAGCAGGAGGACAGCAGGTTTGAGGCCAGAGGCAGCCTACAAAACTTAGCAAGACTCGATCTCAAAATAAAAAATAAAAAAGGAGTTGGGGGTGCAGCTCAGTCTAGCTCCAGTACTATTTAGCAAGCTCCAGTACTGAGAAGAAAAAAGGAAATAAAAAATACCATGTAGTACCAGAGGAGACATATATAATGCTTATGTACTATCATTATAATATCTGGCACATAAAATAATTAACTGATGCTGACATAGAAACACACATAGTAATTATCCTATACTTTTATTTAGGTGTTTGGGACCTTTCCTCTTTTTCTTTCAGTTTAGTTTTTCACATTCATGCAAACTTAGGTTTACATGTTTCATGTTCTTCTCCTGCTGATTATTACTTCCTTAAGCGCTATACTGAGCCAGGCCTGAGGATCACATCCAGAGTCCCAGCACTTGGGAAGCTAAGGCAGGAGAATCACAAGTTTGAGACCAGCCTGGTCTACATAACAGAGGCCCTGTCTCAAAATATAGAATAAACAAAAGAAAACAAAACACTGAACCTCTTTCTATCCTTCCCCCTGACCTAGTGCAGTGCTTTGCATGATATAAGCATGAAATAAACACCCACCAATTGCCTGATGCACTTGTTCTCTGTATTGTAAGAGAAGTTCCTTGATAAATTCTAGAGAATGAGGGAAGTTCCCAAACAAGTAAACCAACTAGAGAGCAATACTGAAATGTGTGAGTATAGAGATAAACTCTATAAAAGTCTACAACAAACCTTAGGATTTCTGAATTAAAAACCGGTTTTATTTAAAGAGGTATGGTATCTGAAAGAATGTCTATAAAAGTTTTTACTTTTACCTCTCAAGTATCAAAAGAAAATTTGCTATCTTACTTCAGCCCAATTCGTTGATGATGATTCAACTTATCTTCATTTTTCCTAAGATCTAAAGAGAAGATAAAGGTAAGGTGTTAATTTAAATAATACTAAACTCAGTGACCCTTTTCACAAAGAACTACCTGGGGAAAAAACACATTGAAATGATTTTGAAAGCGCTATGAGAAAAAAAATTTAGATGTTAAGAACTAGCTAATACGACTCTTCAAATCAATGTTATGAAACCAGCTGATTTCATGATGATTTTTATTTAATGAATCAAAATTTCTATTAGACTTCCATGAAAAAGTATATAAAAATAGCAGAAATTATACCAAATTTTACTGGCTGTAGTAAAAAGCCATCTTAAAAGAGCCAGTACTGCTTAATATACTGTTCATAGTAACAGTGGTAACCAACTTCTGAAAGTTTTATGATTAGTTAAGTTCATCCAAGTTATATATTTGTTCATTGCTTCATTCAGTTAGTATTGTGTACTGATTAGTATAGGCATTATGCTAAAAATCCTGCGGAAAACAAAGGTCTTATCTTCATTTTTTGAGTTGTAAAAGCTGTCTGAACATTGTATCTCAGTTCCTTTGGTTGTTCTCCTTTTTCTAGGTGTGAATACAGTAGTGGCTTTGTTAGAAAAACAGCAAGGTAAGTGTGCTTCAGAAGCAATTCTTGTATTCACTAGCATACTCACAAATATATAAATTCTCTCTATAGATATAAAATAGAGAAAAATAAGCATCTTTATAACACATGAAACATTTAATATCACCCATAGAAAACACTACATATAGTATGCTTGAAAATGAAAGGGAAATATTAAGTTTGTTTTTTAGGTATCAAGTTATATATGTGAATTATGAAATAATATAAAAATAAGAACAATAGATCCTTGACATCATCAAGAGATGCAACTGAATACCTTTGACAAACCTGCAAATTCTTAACTCTTTAGCCAATAATCTCACTCAGATAAACTGTATATGCCACAAGCAAAAGAGCCATAACCATCCCTCCAGATGCACTGGTAATGTTCATTCTCTAGCTGTGTTGTAATTGACACAAAATTTCTTAGCTTAGTAATATTACTAATGAATAATGCTAAGAACCCTTTTTTTTTTTGTACTAGGGAATTAAACTCAAGCCTTGCATATGCTAGGCAAGTTCTCCACCACTGAGCTGCACCCCAGCCTTTTTTAAATTTTGTTTTGAGACAGGGTCTGGCTAAGTTGTATAGGCTGCATCTGGCTTTGATCCTACAATCCTCCTGCCTCCGTATCATGAGTAGCTGGAGTTACAAGTGTGCACTTGGATGCATTTTTATGTACTTACTATGCACTGAGCACTCTGCTAAGTGCCTTATATACATTACTGCATTAAATTTTATGAGGCAAAAACATGCATTTCGTAGCTGAGAAACTAAAGCACCAAAGTTGTCGACTCTAATAACATGGTGGAGGTGGGATTCAAACCCAGGTCAGTCTCTAAAACCTGTCTACTTAACCACTTGGGTTGCTCATAAGTTGAACCCACAACCGCTAAACCTTGCACCACCAGGCAGCACAGTACTTGCCATAGATGTACTGTATGAATCCATACACGTAGCACACCCTGTTGAGAAGTATGAAGAGACCAACGACATTTAAAGGATTATTAATTTAGACTTAAGGAAATGTTTTAACATTACTTGACTTAGGCTTTATTTTTTTTTACTTCCTTGAAGGCAAAAATTCCTTCAATAAGCATAGCAAATCTCTAACAGAATCTTTCTCAATATACATAAATTAGCTTTTACTCTGATGTATAAGACTTTATTGTCTAAAATTTTATTAAAGAAACAAAAGCAATCTAGAGCTTTAAAACATCTGCAAATAAATATTTCATTGTCTTTAAACCAAGAAGTCATCTTTCACTATTGATTTTTTTCTTATCGCCACAAACCTAAAAATGATGTGAATGTAAACTACACCTTATGTCTACTCTCTACTACAGCATTAAAAAGAAAATCATATTTGTATTTACTGATTGAGAATGGGTTTTCCAAGTTGAGTTTATTAGTGCTTTAATGGTCTTCCAACACCATATTGAACCTGGAATTAGTGACCTATAGTCATACGCACCTTCTAATGTTTTAATTCCTTCATCTACAAACTTCCTTGCAGCAGATGGGCTGTAAAGAAAAAACACATTATCTCAGTATCAAATGAAACTTGGGATCCCTATAACAATAGCCAACTCTGTCATCTATTGTCAAACAGAGTTGTTACAGAACTAGACAAGACCTGCTAAAATGACTCTGGTTACTTGGGTAATGTTCAATTTTATCCAAAGTAGGAATTTTTGAAGCTTCAGTAATCAGGTAGACTACCATGAACTTGGACATGAAAAAGACATCTAAGCAGCTAGCTGTTATAATGTCCATGCAGACATACAGACACTTGAAAAGTGTTCACCCATTTACCTAAGGTTTATTAAGGGGCTCTGCTGTAAATTCAGCACAAATGTGATAAACAGGAGCCCTGGTCTTTTCCCACTTCACAAGAGAGAGACAATAAGTGGATGCATATACAAACAAGAAAAATATCAGGTAGGTGAATGTAGAGTGACATGAGCAAAGGCCTCTGAGATAATACTGAAGCTGATATGTGAATGACAAAGAACCAGCCATCTGAGGGACCAAAGGGCAAAGCATTCTGGGCAAAGGAATTTTGAGTCAAAGGCCCTCAGGCTGGCATGAATTTGAGTTGTTTAAGAAAAGAGAAAAATCTGTGTGGCAACAATACTGTAAGGAAAGGTATGAGAGCAGTGGATGGGGCCACACTTTACTATAAGTTTTACTCTGAGTGCAATGGGAAGCTATCAGAACATGCTGAGCACAATGGTGACAAAATCTGATTTAGGTTTATAAATGATCCATTTGAAGACTGTGATTGCTGTCTTTATATAAATAAATCAGTACATTAGAAAAGACCAAGGTGCTCTTAGGCAGGGGAAGAAGGAACCTTAGGGATTAATGCAGCCTCCCTTTGATTTTACAGGGAAGTCCACAGAAATCTGAAATGATGAAGTGACTTGCTAAGGTAACAAACCTAGCTGGTAGTAGCAATGGGACCTAACTCTCCTAACTTTCCTAATTCTCCTACACTGTACCAATTTATAGTATAATAAAGTGAAAGCAGAGAGCAGAAAGAAACACACATGCACATAAACACAAGCACAATGGTCTGGGCCACAGTACTTTGGGACAGTGTACAGACATCATGATATTATAGTGTGGTGCAGAAACTGATATTGTTGTTAGGAAGGCAATGTGGCAAGGAAGAAACAGAACCAAACTGGGAGTCAGAAGACATAGGTTCTAGTTCTGGCTCTGCCATAGTTACTTTCTGTATTCAATTTTCAATTTTCCTCCTGGAAAAAGAGGATAATGTAAGAGGCTAATATCTTTCTAAAATACCTTCTAATGAACATTTTAAAGTAGCCGTGGATCCCCAAGGAATCATACTCATTTTCAGTATACTATGTTTTGGAATTTAATAGAGTTTTAGAAAAACTTTCATTGAAAATGTGGCTGCTTAAAGGGATAATCAGAGACTTCTGGGGTAAGATGGTGAGTTAGAATCTGCCTCTGTCCGATGCAGTGAAACAAAGGAGTCAGGGTAAGAACAGACAGACTCTACTCCAAAGAGAGAAAAACTGGAAAAGCACAGAAACCACAAAGGAAATGTTAGGAAAGTTTCAAAGCACAGGAACAGAAGGGCTACCTGGCAAGGACTAAGCAGGACATGTCTCAATCTGAAGCTTCTCAGTGGTGGAGGGCAAACAGAAGCCTCACCCAAAAGGTAAGCCAAATGGCCCTGGTGAAGAGATTGGCAGCCCCGCAGGACAGGCCCACGGTCCTTGTTATTCTTGGATCCATTTGAAGGATTTAGTGAGACAGGGCTCTTCATGACTGAAGGGTCACCATCAGAGAAGAAATCCATTTTGCCACACTCCATATCTTGGAGGGCTGTGACCAGGCACCATCTTGAAGGGAATCTACTGTCACAGACTGAGCTACTCTGAGGCCCTGAAAACAAGGAATAATCACAGGCCAGAGAGCCTGGGGGACACAGCTGCAGCTGGCAGTCACATGGGGGGGAAGTGATAGGCCAACATGCTGAGAAGTTAAGGCAGCAGAAGGGTCAGGCAGGGCAGATGGTAGTTCTACCCTTTGGCAGGGGGAGCCAAACCTAGTCCCTAAGGGGAACTGTGGAGAGTGACAACTCTTGAGCCCAAGGTTAGCAGTGTCTCCACCTCTGGAGCCGGCTATCTACCACACATGTCATTGCCTATATGACTTAGACCTCTGAAGCTCAAGTGACAGCAAAGTACTTGATCCCTGCAGACTCTTCCCATCCTCTAAGTATTCAATGTTGGGGAGGTTATGAAAGCCCTGAGGTGCATCATTCAGTACAGACACACTCCAGAGAAATCCATTGGCTTAGACCTTAATTATCCCAAGGATACAAACTGGGGAGTGTCAGGTGTGTGTTAGAACCTGCCTGTCCCACAAGCAGCAAAGCTAAGTATGTCCAGCAGAGGCACCAGATACATAAGAACAGAAGTTCTTGTAGTAGAAGTTATGTAGTGAAGGCTCAGATGTCTACCCTTGACAGGTCCAGGCTCAGCACCTACATAACTGGTAGAAAAGATAAGAGACTCCAACATCAACTGACCACTACTTCCACCTGTTGTTGTTGTTGTTGTTGTGTTGTTAGATGCCACTGAGTTGGGTCCGACTCATAGCGAGCCTGTGTACAACAGAACAAAACACTCTCCAACACTGTGCCATGCCCAGCACTATGTCAGTGCTTCTCTGCTATGTATAGGGTTTTCAATCGCTGATTGTTTTGGGATTGTTTCAGAAGTGAGTTGCCAGGTCCTTCTCCCATTTTTTGCAGTGCTGGGAATCAAACCCAGGGCCTCAAAGAGCACAGAGAAGCACTCTACCAACTGAGCTAAACCTAAACTCCCATAGTATAGGACACTGAAAGAAGCCACTCCATACTTTGCCATTTAAAAAAAAAGTTTTCTTTTTTCTTTTATTTTTCTCATTTCTCTTTTTTCTAATGTTTTTTTTGCTGCTTATGATGCATTTTTCTATTAAACTATACTTTAAATATCATTTTTACTTTTTAAAAAAACTTATGCTTTTTATCTTTCATTCCTCTTTTTATGTTTATCTAAGTTTGTTTACACATTTTTTCTTTATTGGGGAATCACTTTTTTCCCCTTTGGCTCTTTTCTCTCCTTCTTCATAACATTTGTCTCTTTTCTTCTTTTTTAGTGATAGAAGACAAGATGGAAGAAATATTATATTCAGATATCAATAAAGAAAAAAATAAAGGAACATGACTGAAACTTCTAAGAACTCTGGGACATGATAAAGAGACCAAATCTAAGAATTTGGGTGATAGAAGGAAGAGCTGAGATAAAAACTAGGGTTATAGAAAGCCTATTCAATGAAATTATGGTAGAAAATTCCCAAAATCTGAGGGAAAAAATGGACATCCACCCACAAGGGGCATTTAGAACCCCAAATAGATATTACCAGAAAAGAACATCTCCATGTTTGGTAAAATGCCAAGACTATAGCACAAAGAAACAATATTAAAAGCTCTAAGAGAAAAACATCAACTCACTTACAAAGGCAAAACCATTAGAATAACATAAGACCTCTCAACAATAACCCTAAAATCTAGGAAAGCATGGAATAATATATTTCAAACCCTCAAAGTAAATAATTGTCAACCAAGATTATTATATCCAGTAAAATTATCATTTAAAATTGATGGAGAAATAATGACCATCCAAGACAAGCACATACTAAAGTAATTCATGACCACCAACCTTGCACTGCAGAAGACACTTAAAAGAATCATACACACAGAGGAGAAAGAAATACAGTCTTAATCCTAAGAGTGCAGGAAAGAATAAATTACATGAGAAGAACAGAAGAACTAATGAGAATTAGGAAAGAATCAATGATATCCAACTCAAAAGACCAGCAAATCCCGAATATAAATGAGGGAGAAAGAAAAGAACAAATAATATCAAACCAACAGGAAAACACCCAATACAATTACAAGAATCAGCAAACCCCTCTCAACAATAACCTCAAATACAAATGGTCTTAACTCTCTAATTAAAAGACATAGAATAGCTGATTGTTTTAAAAAACAAGATCCAACAGTCTGTTGTCTGCAAGAAACACATCTCACTGGCAATGACACAAACAGACTAAAAGGGAAAGGATAAAAATGGATATACCAAGCAAGTAGAAGCCAAAAAAGAAAGGTCAGGAGAATCCATCCTTATATCAAAGTAGACTTCAAGCCAAAATTAGTCAAAGATAAAGAATGTCACTACATATTAATAAATATAATAACCCATCAAGAAGATATAAAAATTGAAAAACTGTAAATATTTATGCACTTAACATTGACACACCCAGTTTAATGCAACATTACTGAACATAAAGGGACAGATAGGTCCAGATACAATAATAGTGGTTCCAATACCTTACTCTTATCAACAGATAGAACATTTAGACAAAAAAATCAACAAAGCAACTTCAAAGTTAATCTGCATCACAGACTTAACAGATATCTATAAAATATTCCATTCCAAAGCTACAGAAATGCACACTCTTCTCACCAGCCCATGGACCTTTCTCTAAGACAGATCACAAAATAGGGTATAAATCAAGTCTTAACAAACACCAAAACAAAACAAAATAATTTCTTATATTTTGTCAGATCATAATGGAATAAAACTAGAAATCAATAGCAAGACAAACTATCGTAACTGTACAAATATATGGAGATTGAACAAGATACTCTTAAATGATCAGTGGGTTTATGAAGAAATCAAGGAAGAAATTTAAAAATTTGTAGAATTCTGAACATGAAAACACAACCTACCAGAACCTTTGGAATTCAGCAAAGGTGGGTCAAAGAGGGAAGCTCATAGCTATGCATGCTTACACTAAAAAATCAGGACTCAAATAAATAACTTAATGATGTATCTCAAGGTCTTAGAAAAACAATAATAAACAAACCCCAAAACTAGTAGATGGAAATAAATAATAAATATCTGGACAGAAATTAATGAAATAGACACTAAAAGAACAATACAAAGTATTGATGAAACAAAGAGTCAGTTCTTTGAAAAGATAAGCAAGATCAATAAACTCTTAGCCAAGCTTACCAAAAGAAAGAGAGGAAAGACCCACATTAATAAAAGTAGAGATGAAAAGGGGGACACTACAATAGATACCAATGAAATCCAGAGAATCATTAGAGAATACTTTGAAAACTTACATTCCAAAAAACTAGAAAACCTAGAAGAAATGGATAAGTTTCTAGACACATATGACCTACCAAAATTAAATCAAAAGAATATAAACAACTTAAAGAGATCTCTAACAAGCAATAAGATTGAAGCCATGATAAAGAGTTTCCCAACAAAGAAAAGCCTAGGATGAGACAGATTCATTGCTGAATTCTTCCAGACCTTTAAAGAATTAAGACCAATGCATATATATACACAATGGAATACTATTCAGCAATCAAGAAAAATGAAATAGGGTCATTCGCAGCAAACTGGATGGAATTAGAGAAAATTATTTTAAGTGAACGAACACAAGTTCAGAAAGAGAAACAACACATGTTCTCACTCATATGAGAGAGCTGACTCAAAATTACAAGAAAGAAAAATCCTACTCAAAGGTCAGATCACATTAAAAGGGGGGGAGGGAAGATAAGAATGAGGTCAATACAAATGGACTAAAAATCACATGTAATTGTTCTAACAAGATAGAAACAAAGACCACTACAGGAAAAGTTT